>VYZW01016357.1:44300-54377 GCA_013401315.1 Balaeniceps rex | reverse complement strand
GGCTTAGAAACCAAATTACTGCACCTTTCACACTTCTAGCATATGTTTATTAAACAAGGCATCTCTCTCTTTTCTCACTACCCCAGATTCCAGCACACACATAACCACACAGCCCGTTTTCACTTTGCAGCCTACATTTCCCTGAGGGGACAGCTGGGCTTGCTATGTCCATTGGCTCAGAAGCTTGCTTGTACTATGAAGTGGGGTAGTCCAGCTTTACAGATATTTATCTCTATGTTTTTCATGAGTATATCAGTCCTTCCTGAAATTCTTACTCCCCTCTTCTCCCCTGCTCCCTGGCTATTTTTTGATAAAGTGATATAGAAATCCAGAGAAGTGAAAAATTATATTCTGGAAGAAAACTGTGCACTGTCTGGATTCCAGAGTTCTTTGAATTCTTGGCTACTTGAAAGGAAAAATGTGAAAGTTTAATTTACAGGAATAGATTTTTGGTTTCCCCTCAGACTACAAGGTAAGTCTCTGCTGTGTTTTTTGGAGCAGAACATGGTCGGCCCATGCTCTGAGCAATCTGAAAGCAGAAGTCATTTTAGCATGGTATTGAAATCCTACTAGTGTGCCCCAGCTGAGAGGCAGAGTTAACAGCTTGCACTTGTCCCCACCTTTCATATCTCCACAGTTCCTGGTTGTGCTGAAGCACAGGCCCAGGTCTCTTGCTTCTGCCCCAAAGATCACATAGCTACATCCAAAATATTCATTTTTAGCTTCTTCCCTGTCTGTGACATGCTAGAAATATAACATTTACAGAAAAACATCAGCATGTGATGCCAGCCAAGATTTTCTGGGAAGTTGAAACGAAAGACGAGCAAGCAAATCAGCAGATTTACCACCTCATTTGAACTCACTTGGTCTTTCTTGTATAGCTGGACCAGGATCTGGGAGCAGGACTGCTCACAGTGGGCTGAAATGGGTCCTCCAGTCAAGAGGTCTGTATTCTTCTGCCCTGGTGTGAGAAGGACACTTAGAGCATCCTGTTCCTCAATGACCTATAGCTCCATCTGTGAGCCTCAAATCCATACAATCCCTAGGCAGGAAGAAAATGAACTACCAAAAAGCAAAAACCAGCTCCTCTTCCCTTGTGCTTCCCTGCAGGCTTGCATAGTTAAGTACTTCCAAGCAAAGGTTGGTAGAAGATGGCATCATTTTAACATTGAAATAAACACATGGACAATGATGGTTGGTAACTTTTACAGGGCACATGGCATCCACAGATCTCAAATCCAGTGACTAACCCAATTTATGAATAGGAAAACTGAGGTTCTGGACAGAAATTCAGGCTGGTTCTGTAGAAAAAGCTTAAAGTCTTAGCACAAAAATACCAACATTTATTACTGGAGGAAATTCAGAGTAGACAGCATTGAGTCTATTTTTGTCTTTAGATAACCTTCAGTCCCAGGTTAAGGTCAGAACTAGAGAAAATAATACCAAAGTCCAATGCAGTCTTTAGAGAACTGCTGCAGCTTATTTTGTTGAACTCTTCTTTTGCTGGCCAGACAGCAACCATGTAATTAGGATAACTATGCAATAGTGTTTTTAAGGGAGTGCTATAGAGAAAAACTCAAACTACAGTACATATAAAAGCACTGTATTTGTTTTCTCATGCATCATCAATTTAGTTTTTCTTCTGTTCAGGAGGTTGGCCTGAAGGGAATAAGGGAAAGAAAATCACAAAGATTATTACCTTTTTATAACTATCTTTCTAAAAGTTATGGCATCGGCTACATGAGGTGTGTAGTAAAAAGGAAAAAAAAAAATTCTGAATACCAATGGAGAGACCGTATGGAAACTCAGAAGCAATTAACATGCAGACAAAATTTTTAAGAGTAGTGATGAAATTAAGTATTGTTGCCAGAAGATGTTTACTGCTTAAAATATCTTTCAGGTCTTTCAAAATATTGCTTGGAGGATTTGGCATGACGAAGAAAGCAGATGTCAGATAACACATAACACATCAAGAAAACAATAATATATTCTGAGCTTAAGAGTCCTGCTGGTGATATGGGACAAAAATATGCCTGGGCAATCTGAAATAGCTTTTAAATAAAACAAAACAAAAACAAATTTAGATGTTATTTTTGAAGTGACTACACATCATGTAAATTTTGTGCTACAAAAAGTTAGGCAACAGACAGGATGAACTCAGCAAAAACTGAGATTACCCTAAATGCAACAGATCAGTGGAAATTGTTTTCTGATGTGTAGTATTCGCTAGCTGCGTAATACGCACTGATAGATTCAAAATATCTGAAGCATGGTACATGGTGCTCTTTATACCACGGCTGTTTAATGCCAACACTTCCATAAAATAAGCACCCTAAATCCACAGCTGGACATCATTACAAAAAGGAAGGTGCAGATGTAAAGACCTTTCCAAACTGAGAAGCAGGATACTTTCCTCACGGCTTCTGCATGATAATTCTTTTGCATTCTTAGCAATATCACGTTCGGAGTGTTCTGGCATGTGCTATGACATGTAAAGATCTGCACCCATTAAGATACCTGTCTTTTCTCCTACTCATCCCTTTACTGGGATCCCTTAGGAGTCACATACCAGTTGTTCCTTGCTCTCACATCCTGGATTCTAGGCTATTTCTGTAGTCAGTTCAGCAGAGCACAGACTACTAAGAGCAGTGGTTTTCCCCCTGGGTAGAATGAGGGCATGCTCTCTGCTGAGGATTTGAATTGCAGCAGCAGTACACCTTGGACAACAGCAGAAGACCAGAGGTCATTGTACCATCACAGGCATTTGGGTAATGCCTCACTTACAAATGAGAACAGAGGAAGACGCAATTATGTTTACTGCACTAATTACACCACAGGGACATCCTCATGACATAGTAAGAAAGGGATCTAAGCGACCATCTGCAGATGAACCAGTAGTAAGGCCTTAAAAATGAGGAACAAAACACCCTGAAGTTAATAACATAAAATAAACTGTGAGTAGACAGTACTACGATTCAGAAGAGGGAGGTTGGAATACCAGTATCAGTATTTCTGGTAACTGGAAAGACTTCAGGGCTCATTTCAGGGGCAGACAACTGCTATCGCTTGTCTTACACGTAACAGGAGCTTGAACAACAGGCTCAGTTGGCAGATAGATAGGATGGGCTACATTATTTATGCATTTAAAAGAAAAAAATTGTCATATTTGGCCATAGTCTAAGGATCAAGAGAAAGAGTAGTACAGATTGACCCAAAGTTATATGCCTGGTTGATATTCCAGGTTTTTACTGCAGATGATAATAAGTTCAGTGAGTTTGCCAAGATGTCATCTTTGTCGTATTCCTTTTTGCTGTTCTTTCCTTATATTTTGCCTGAGAACACAAGAATCAGATTTATGAAAAATGTATGCTGTTGTCAAGTACGTACAAGTAATTTCTGTGAAGTGTTAACTAAGAAGGACTTATCTGCCAAAATTTAAGTATATGTTTGTTTTTAAGCACTTTTTATTTTCATTCTTCTGTGGGAATCATCAAAATATGATAATGTATTGTTTAAATTCTAAACTTCAAATATAATAAACTAACCTGAGACAGGACTAATGCTGAGAACTCAGTAATTCTTCTCATACCCATTGGATTTCAGGCACCTCTCAAGCTCCCAAATGCCTTTCAGATCCTAGAGATGTCTCACAAAAAAAACCCAAAAACAAAACAACCAAACCCAAAAAACATACTTTAAATTTTTTTTCAAATACCAATTGGAATACATTGCTTACTTCATTAAATAACCTCTTCCAAATATACAGGAGCTGCACATAATGAAAAGTTGAAATGCTGTATTAGCAGCTGACAGCATAAATTATAAAAAACAGACATTACAAAAATTCTCCGAAAAAAATTCAACCATTGTATTCAATTCTGTCGAGTAACATCTACATATAGTTTCCATAATATGTTCATTTTTTAAAATATTGATAAGAAAGAAGGGCACGGATCAGACCTCTAGTATTCTTTAAGCAGCAAATCGCAAAGAGGAGAGAATCCCTTGCTCTGATGAGTGCACTATATCACAGCCTTATCCTGCAAATGGTGATGCATGTGTGAAATCTAAAGTCAGTAATTGTGAAGCTAATTTTATCAATAGTAGTAGGATTAAATCTACTTTTGAACATTAACTGCTTAGCAGGATTGATCTGATACATGAAATATAACAGAAAGGAGAGGAGAAAAGTCACCAAGGAACAGAAAATGTTAATCAGTTTAATTGCATCTTTCTTAGGACTTTTGGTGTTTCAGGCTACAGTCTGTGTGTCCTTTGTGAAAGACAACTGAATATTTGAAATAAAAAGCATTGGACAAGAGTAAGGCTTCAAAGATCACAGCATCAAGATTTCCAGGGCTTTCCAGGTATCAGGTATGAAATGGATATTCAGCTATTTAGCAGTGAAAAGGCAGCAAAATAAAAGCCTCACACTTGCACAAGAAACTCTGGGCAAGGAGCAGAATACAAGTTGATTAGTGGTTGGGGTATGGACTAAGTTAGGCTTTAAAGAAAGTACATTTGGGGCTTGTCTCCAGCATGTGGATTTTTGCACAACCTTCAGTAGGTTACTTAGGGCTCAGTTCCACTGCCTAAACATCAGGGTCTCCAACACATGGAGATGGCAGATATGATACAGGACATGCAGATAGCAGAACTTTCTGGAATAGCAGCTTGAGGCCAGCAAAACATAGTAAGGCTTCTTAAATGGCACTAGACTGCTATATGGAGGCAACTGAATGATCCTGCACCCCATGGTATGTGGGCACCCAGCTCTGAAATGCAACCCAGAAAACTCCTGCCAGTCCCTGTAAGCACTGAAGTGTTTTGTCTGCGAGTTTCCTAGGCACACCTTAAAACTTGCCCCTTAACCCTGGGCAGGTCAGTGCTTTGATTTAGGATCCACAGATTAGGGGATGCACTACAGGACCAATCCAACATGCAACTGTACAGAAGGAAATCTCACTAAACACAGCAGCATCTAAAAGTTCCCTCAAAAAATTGGGGAATCACGGTCACTGTCAGTCTCACTTCCTTAAGATGACAGATCAGCAAGGAATGTGTTTATGAAGGGTCTGGAGGACAGTAACATTGCCTTCTGCAGTAAAGCAATGCCCAGTGAAGTACCCTAGCCGCCGGGATTGTTTAGAATTAAGTGATTATCCACCCACAGGTGTCTAAGTCTTCTTATGTGCTTTTATGGAAAGACAGGGGCCAGGGACATCAGTCTGGTGATGCCTGACCTCCAGGTCACCTAATGCTGTGCTGCTCCCTGAGCTCCCAGTCCACTGATCAGCCAGACTCCCTCCACCCTGGCTGCAGGGTCACCCTTCTCTCCAAAACCAGCGTGTAGCCACTGCATGATAAAAGCCTGAATCCCATATCACACGAGTCAGATCACAGCCCAGGTGCGCACTTATGTCCCACAGTTCAGATAACTTCTTATGGTCATACCGTGTCTGAGTGATGACTGCCCTTCCTCAGGCATGTTGGGGTGGGTACAGACCCTAACAATTAGGAGGTTTTAGCTACTGTGATGAGAAGGGCTGTCTATGACTCAAGGCAAAATGAATTCAATTCCCACAGCTGCTAAATGACAAAGACTTCAGAGATACCACTCCTTCACTTTGAAGGATAGCAGGATACAGAACAGGAGGGGAAGAGGTGAGCCTCATCCTAAAGGAAGGATGGCTACTCAGAATCTCCCCTCCGCTATTTT
Source organism: Balaeniceps rex (assembly GCA_013401315.1). NCBI lineage: Eukaryota > Metazoa > Chordata > Aves > Pelecaniformes > Balaenicipitidae > Balaeniceps > Balaeniceps rex. The sequence continues at coordinate 48,658 of VYZW01016357.1, read as the reverse complement.
TTTTCTAAAGGGAAACCACATGGTCCGAAAAGCCACAGGGAAAAAAGGAAAGCAACAAGGGAGCAGAAGATTGTTCTTACTTCTGTATGCTCTAGATTCCTTGCAAATAACAGGGATTTGTTATGTTGCAGGAAAACTGAGCATCTAGCTGGAGCCCTCCTGCAGAAATCAAGGCCTTAAGTGTGTAGGTCTTTGACCTTACCTGATTTTCAAGGGCAATTTTCTTAGCTCTTTTGCAAACTGTGTTATCCCAACTTCAGTGGCAGTATCAGTCTAAAACCCAAAGCACAAAATTCGGATCTCTCCTAGACTGTTTGCTTTCTTTTGTATTTTTCTATCAATATTATAATTCAATATATACAGAGACTAACTTTTAGAGGGTTTGGAATTAATCTGTTCAAATTGTTATTGTTTGGAGAGAGTGCATTTTTCTAAGAATCACCTACATCTCGTATCCATAAACTATGCACAGTATGGTGGGTTGGATAACATCAAAGGAAGCAGATCTTTTTCAGTAATATATCGTATTCCGTAAATCAGCTTGAAAGGTATTTTTCAGCTCATTTTGATTTTTATGCTTTCTTTTTCCTGCTGCTTGATGTAAAACTGACAAAGTAAAACTGACAATAAGCTGCAGAGAGATGCAAGCTTCCTAGTACAGAAGAGTAAACATTTCTCTTAACAGATGGAGTCATTTTCACTTTTATTATCATTAACAAACTTCAACACTCTATGCAAGTGGAGGAGCCAACAAGCTAGCAGCGTACTCCTGGATGTTGCTTTACTGCTATAGTTTTACAGATACTTGTATATTATCTTTAGAAGATCATGTAAGTTAAGACAGTATCAGCTACACATATAGGGCATCCCCAAGGCCTGCAGGCCAGAACTTTGAGCAGGACCACAGCAACTGGACTGTGAAGGATAAGACAGACTCTTCTCTTTGAGTCACCAAACTGTTATCACTCAAAAGCCAGTATTTTCCACCCCACAGCAACACTGGACTGCAGTTATTGCCTGCTCTCTAGCGCAAACCAGCTGCATTTTCTGTTTAGAACAGATGACATTAAGAAAGCAAATATATAGGTTGAAAATGGGGCAGTAATGCAAATAAGGCTGCTGCTGAAGTGCAGCGAGGAAATGCTTGGGGGATCAAATCCCTGGGGGAAAACTGATGCGCGAGTCGGCAAAGCTGTGCAGCTAAACTTTATTTGCAACGAAGGACAAAATGTCCACAGGATCAATTCTTCTTCGTCCCAGTCTTTATGAATCTTCCCCATGTAAACCATCCCTGCCCTTTTCACAGCATAGTCAAAGAGAAGGTTGTTATTCTCAGCCCACAATCTGTTGCTAGTAATGCATATGTTACCTAAAGCAGCATCACAGTGATGAAATCACTTTCAATTAGGAAAATTACAGTAAATAATTTTTTGGGGCTGTCCAGTTCTTTTTTTGTCTACAATATGCTTTTTTTTTTCCTACTGTATAAAGTCATCTAGCATTTGGAAGTGTTTTACATACATTATTTTTGAGAGGAATACACATTATGAACCACAAGGGTTTTAAACTACAACTGCATTTCCAGACTAATTGAAACTGGCCCAAATTTAGATATAAAAGCTCCTCATACAATTTTTCCTTTAAATTTTCTCTCTATTATTTTATACACTCAAGTAGCTGGTGGTAAATTGTAAACATGGCTAAAACCTGCAGAGATCCTTTTATAAAGAGTTTAAAAAGCCATTTAAGATTTAAGCCACTGGATTATTAATTTACTTCAGCATTCATGAGCTGTAAAACTGTAGCTATAGCATTTTGTTTTCATGTGTAGGTTGTAGACTTTACTCGTCATAAAAAGGATTTTTTTTTGTTTTCACAATAACTTTTTGCTCCACATCTCTTTTAACTACAGACTAATTTGTAAGAGCATTTTGTTTGCCTGAAGTGGGCAGCAATTTAATTTTCTTTTTGCTTCTTTAATGTATCAGCAGAATCAGTTAGATGCTGCAAATGAGTAAGGAATAATAATATCCAGAGAAAATTGCAGAAATAAAGAGTAAATAACTCAGTGTTAAAGAAGCATTAATATAATGGGATCACTCAGAAACTATCAGGATCATTAATGAAATTAAAGTATAACCCATACTAATTTAAAAATTCAGTTAAAGGCTACATTTAAAATTACTAAATGTCAGGGGAAAATATTTAAATTATGAAAATAATTATTATAAAGCTCTGACTGGAAAGTACCCATTTACACAAGCCTAAAGTCACCAATTGAGTTTATATGCATTGATACTGACACTATATTATTGAGAAGAAAATTATTATGGGAAATGGCTTCGTTGCATTTACTTTTAAATATAGTTGTGATACAAATAAAGATACAAAAATACAGTAAAAGAGTATTGTATTAGCTTCATCTGACTTTTATGATAATTACTTTTAAATTAATTTGATTTTCTGAAATATATACACTTGTACATGTACTCAAGGGATAGATTTACTGACAACAGGTAGGGTAGTGAGAGGGTGATAGCAGCATATCAGGGACGAAGCTAAATTGCTGCTGGGTTCTTTGAGTTCCTGTCCATCATACCTCATACACTCACACCCAACACCTCCCCCCCCCATATATACACCTACAAAGCATGTGCAAACTTGACTATCTCTGACTGACTGACCAAGTTTTCTGTGCAAATACCAGCAAAATTTTCAAACATAGTGTTTAACAACTAACAAAGATTTTGTGACCATGCTCTAAAAGGAGGTTGGCAAACAGTTAAACTCTGAGAAGGGGGCATGGAAAATCTGCTACCAGTGAGAGACTAAAGCAGCTGAAGAGATGATTAATATATGTCAGGATCACAAGGTGACATCTCAAACCCGTGCATGCCTTGACTGATCTTCAATGGAGAGGAGACAGGATTTTACCCACAGTTTATGGGAGTTTAGGAAGAAAAGTTTGCAGACAGAAGTAGCACCAGTTATTTGACGTGAGTCATTGAATAGGTGAAGCTACAAAAGCTTTCTTTACCTAATAACTGGAGGATTTCCTAGCCACTTGAAGTCTATCAATCAAGTTCAGGTGCCTTCACTAAACTTATACAGTTCAACCAAAACCAGTGTATCTAATGGAGAAAGCAAGCCAAATTCTAGGGCATGGTTATGCAGAAAGTCTGAGCAAATTTTTTCAATCCTTTCTTTAATATATATAGAGTCCAATTATGATAATTAATTAATATTGTAGGTATCTATTCTGCTTCACTGACACAGCTCTGCCAAATTTTAAATCCTGGAAATTCTACTACTTTCTTCCCTACTGGCCCCATGTCTTCCCTATTTATGTTTATGTTACTACCCCACGTATTTCCTATTGCCCCTATTTGTCCTGAGCACAAGGGCAAGCGTAGGAGAACTGAAGTTGGCAGAAAAAGAGTTGAAAAGACAATACACTTCAGGGTTTTTTTATAAAATCAGTCCAATGAGGACAATAACGTAAATAACCCCTTCGTGTACTGTACACCAACTGCAAACAGTATTTGCTGTCAATAACAACCCTCTGGCCATCTCCAGAGTCGTTCCACAATTACAGCGAATTGCTAAGACACCAAAAACCAGATGATAAAGTCAGCAAACATGTAAAATTTGAAGTAGCTCATTGACCTCAATGGAGTTATTCCAAAGTTAGAACAGCAAAACTACAGCCAGAATCCAGATATACATGACAAATTACTGTAAAGAATATCTTTCAGATGTCTGGATAGACTCTCTAAAGCCTCTTCAAAAATAATCAAATGAATACTCCTGGTCAATCACAGCACTATTAAAACATACAATCAGAATGGTCATGGTCTCTCAAATATAATTAATATAATTAATTTTGCNCTTTTAAGTATTCATTGGCTGTCTTATAGCCACAATATTCAATTATATTTAATGTAGTTTAAAGCTACATAAAAAGTGTGGAACAGAGGAAAGAAAGGAAGAGAAAGGGCATTACCCCATTACAGATCTTCTTCTGGTCAAAAAATATTTTGCTGTCCAGGGAACTTTACTGCTTCAGTTTTTTGATGGCACTTTAAAGAAAATAAAAATAGTTATTAACACAAACATAAATATACACACACACACACACACATATATATACCTCCTAAGATGAATCATTAATCTCCCCTAGTAATTTAGTGATATCAATTACTGAGTTATTTTGTCTGCTTTTTTGTCAGGATGTGACCCTAGCCCAGTTCCTTTAAAGTTTTACAGATGTAACTTCCATTAGAAGCAGTGGAGGCAAAAAGAGAGAGAGAGAGAGAGGGAAGGGGAAAAAATAACACATATTTTCTCTGCAATATGCA
>VYZW01016357.1:25693-39112 GCA_013401315.1 Balaeniceps rex | reverse complement strand
TTGAAGAGTTTCAGCTGCTGCAAAAACCCAAACAAACCAAAAAGCCAGTGAACATGCCAAGGGGAGAGCAGGGCTAATATCGTGTAGCCTTTATACATCTTCTGAGGCTCTGTGTAAATTGCAAGGCCTCTTTCTTGTTTTACTGCACACTGTTGGCATAGTTGGAGCAGGAATCTTGTAATGTCAGCCGAGAGGACCCACGCACAGTCACTGAAGCCCCAGGAAGAAAAGAATTAACAGCCTTCAAAAATGGAAAAGTTTTAAAGAGAGATATTTAAAAGGTTTGACTTGCAGCCAAGTGTTAAACAGTAAATACAAGTTTTAAGTGTCTTAACGATTGAGATGAAGTATCATAATTCAGCAGCATGGAATGGGACCTCTTACTGGGAGAGGCTAAAGAAGAAAACTGAACCAGTACAAAAGGAACCCCCTCTAGGGAAGATCTCACACATTTGGGCCTGGAGTCTAGTTAGAGTAGGCCAAAACCTGATACTTTTATCTCCAACCTTTGACCCTGACATCTGGAAACTTAGTTTGAGTCAAACAGAAGGAAGTTTTCTTTTCTATTTCAAATACTTTATAGAAGAAAAACTTCAAGTATCTACAGTCAAGTCTGTTAGTACAAACTACTTTTATTTGTGCACTTGTAGTGAACTCTAAAATATGGAACATTTGTGCAGGAAATGCATGCGTCAGAACTTTTGGGAAAAGAGAGTAACTTGGTGAGACTGGCACATTGTTCCATGCTTGTATGGGATCCAGATAACAGCCCAGATAAACATCTCCAAGGGGGTGCTGAAGAGTATAAAAGGTCCAGTTCCTTTGATGTTCTTAGATGTTCTCATTTAATAGCTATCAGCCCTGGTGCCAGAAATAACAACATGTTTAAACATTCTGTATCAAAACACAAATTAAATTCATTTAGCATAACCTGCGTTTCCAAAGTTCATTTTCATCTTTAGCTGGAACACTAAGTGTGATGTAACTNACTTTTTTTTTTTTTAACAGAGGGATTAATGAATTTAGACTGCACATTATAACATCAAAAGCTTTGGTTTCAAATAAGCCCATCTGAGCTACAGGAGATTTTCTCTCCTTATATGAAGCTAAACAGCAACTTCAAAAACATATCTCAGTTATAGTATTATTTTCTAGTTGACTGAAGTCATGACTGAAGTCATGGGTTTTATGTCAACCTGTTATATTTGCATATAATAAATGACTACTTACTTGTATTGTCCGAGCAACTCCTTTAACCTGCAATCTGTTTAGAAGTCAGATGCTTTCCACAGATACCAGCTCTCTCCTCAGAAGGATTTTTGATCATGTGAAAGAGCAAAAATAATAATAAAGGGACCTCTTGTTCAGGATTCAAATGATTGTTTGAGATCAGTTCATCAGTAGGGGGGAAGACACATGCAAGCATTTTAATATCATGTTGCTCAGGCCATTATTAAAATACTATAGCAACAATAAAATAGTAAACAAAGAGCGCAATACATAACATTTAGCAAAAATATTTCTAACCTGATATGTTCCTTTTTATCATTAAGCCTTCTGTTTCCAAGTGAACATTTTTTTTTTCACTCACTATTGATTAATGGCAAACGTGCAAAATCTTGTTGGAGGTGCATACAGAGGTCTCAGAAATCAGTCTGACTTTATAACTGAAGGCAGAAATCTGCAGAATTTTCTGTTTAAAAGAGCTCTTTAGGATATATGAAGTCCCTCATCAGTTATTTTACTAGAAATATTAGAATATTGCTTAGCATGCTGGCCAAAATACCGAATTACTCCAGGTAAAATATTTTACTGGTTATTTTCAGTGAGTCTAGACAGCTTTACAGCACTGCTTTTAAAAGAGTGTAATGTCTGAGTTAAAGGTCCTACCTCTGCATTTCCCCATTCAGACAGAACACCTCTCATGTCAGTGGAAGATACAGGCCTCAGCTAAGGAAATTATTTCAAAAGCTTCACCTTTTATTGTCCTGAGAATTTTATTGTGTTTGAAGGAATTCAGTCAGTAGGAAACATCTATACACATCTGCAGTCAAAACCAAAGTACCATCTCTGAAACTGTTAAAAATGCATTTATATGGCTTGAAGTTGCTGTGGATGAACACTATGAAAGACCAAATTTTTTAGAAAAGATCAGCAAATTCCTCTTTGGAAGCAGGTACCTGCTTAATTGTCTCTGGTCTAGAAAACAGGCACCCTTGCAGGAGACATAAGCAAATGGAAAATTGCTTTGTCATTCTGAACTATGAGAACGGAGGAGTTCTGCTCCGTATTGTTTTACACAAGACTGTGTAAAACATTTTTGCAGTTGAGATTTTCATCCTGCCTCTCAAAATCAGTTCAGCAATTCCTATCTCACCTCCCACACTAGAACAACTAATAGCACTGTATGAAACACCCCTCGTGCCTTCCTCCCTGGTCTCAAACCCTCCTATAATACCTCTCTTCATGTGCAGTTTGCAGTTGTCTACTAGCCTCTTACCACTCTATTTTTCATAAAGGTGGCCTAACAGAAGAAATCACACAGGCACTAAAAATGTTATCCCCTGCACTTTGGCACCACAACCAGACCATCCCAGTTAATACTTACATTACTGTAGAGTAAAATGAAGAAGTCCTTTCCACAGTCCTAGCTTTGGGCCACCTCACCTCAGGTAACAGACTGCTTCTCCCCTTACCTTGTAGTCTGGTCCTCAAGAAAGGCCATCCTGTTGAGACTATCATCCACATGAGTGCAGTTGATTGCTCCACAGCTGGCAAGCCTGTTTCCATAGCTCTGGCTGACATGGCATTTGGCTCTTCATTCTTAGGTAACTCAGGCTCTAAGAGGAAGGACATGCTATTCGGCTTAAAGGTTTTGGTTTAATACGACAGCATTCATATTTGCTTCCTTGAAACCCAGAGCTGTGGCATATGATCATTTCCAGGCTTACAGCTAGGCTGTAGTTATCGATGCACATACTCATAGTACCTAGACCCATTACCAAACTTTACGATTATTTCTTCTTAAGTTTTACATTAGCATGCTCCAAGCACACAGTGCACTAGAAGATAAAAGGTGAGCTGACCTTTTGGTCAGTGATACATCTCTCAGCTCTGTTACATGAGCAATGTAAACAACTCGGAGAAGTATTGACCTGCTTTATTTTACATGTAAGTGTCGGGAGGAGAAGGAAAAGTTAATACAGAAATTAAGGCAACAAAGAAAAAAAAACAGAAATAATTTGATGTAGTCATCTGTATTTTGGTATGCAGGAAAACTAGGTAAAATTATATAGATGGGAGAGATCTAATGCTCTTTTCTTCACAGCTCCAAAAACAAATAGCAGGAGTGCTGAGCCAGATGGGTTTTTCCATTTCCTAAATTTTCTTATGTCTTAACTCTACAGTACAGCAAGGAGCATATCCTCCTTTTGAAGCCCAGACCTAGCATTAACATTTATGGGAGTTATGCACACATCAAAAGAAAAACCTACTTTAAGCAATTTATAAATCTGAATATTTTTCTCTGACCAGTGCAATTGCAGGATTATCTATAGGAAAGCGCAAACATTTCTCATGTTATTTCTGCTGCTGAATACCTGTATGGGGGAAAAACAGGGGGGGGGAGAGAGAGATGAAATAAGAGAGAAAGAGATACAGATAGATGGAGGTAGAAGGGGAGTGGGAAGGGGGAGAGAGAGAAAAAAAAAAAACACCAGATATGAAAACTCTTTAAAACAGTTTCTATTCTTCTTGTTTTCCTTAGCATTTTGGGGACCAAAAGCATAGTTGTTTATATTTAGAGCTGTTTGTAGAAGTGTTTCCCTTCCTGACAAGACCTTTTCATTGTTTTTTATCCACTTAAGGGTTGTGTACATGGCACAAGTTCAAGATGTTTAAACCCTCTGTACATAATGCCATGAAGTACTTGTACTCTGTTCCATTTTTTCAGTGCCTTCTGATCCTACAAATTAATGTATGTTCCCATCATTATTTTGTGATTAAAACCCCTTGATCTTTCATATATGCAAAAAAGGATTCCTTGGTCATACATTCCATTAGAGAGAGCGCTGATTAAAGGAGTCCCTTATGCAGTTCCATTCTATTCCTTTCCAGTTTAATCTCTTGGAGAAATAACTCCACTTCCTTTTCCTTGCTTCTTCCCTTGACTATTTTTAATAGATTTTGCCCAGATATATTCTCTTTTATCTGATGTGTAAATTTAAATTCAACAAAAAAAGTAAACTTAAGCTCTTCTTTTAGAGAAGTAAAGTGGTTTTGTGATCATTTAACAACTTTCACTATAAAGTCATCATAAATTTGCACTTGGCCATAGGGCCAAAAATCCCTGCTGAGAATCTCTTGGATCCCAGCCTTGGATTCAGTGGAGGGTCAGTGAATCAGAGATGTTTAAAAAAAAAAAATATTCTGGGCTCCACAAATAGACACTTTCCAATGATACCATGTTTCTTTGGCAAATGCACTGTCCTTGCTGGTGTTCAAGACAAGTCTGACACCATGATTATATGGGAGTTGTCAGTTTATACTGCAAAGGACCTTGATCTTCTTCTCTGTCTGTAAACCGCACATCTCAACAGCCCACACTCATCAGAGATGCTACTGCCAACTGGTATTAGATCTTTATATATTTGCAGTACTAAACCCCACAATTCCCCACTCCATTTCTCATTACATTGTTTAGTCCCTCTAGAGGGCTTTATTTCATGAGTTGTAGAGTAAATTAACCCTAGCAAAGCATTGGGCTTGCTATGGCTGGATTCATCTGGTCCCTTATTTACAGCTGTCTTGGCTACCTCTACATTCTCCTGGCATCTACAATGTGGACCCTAATTTAGGCCACTGACTCAGGCAAGAGATCTTTCCTATAACACAGCTTATCTGTTACCACCTGGTTTTAGAGAAAGGAGACCTGATGCATGGTCATTTGAACTGTTTGGTACCAGAGATGTTTTCTATACCTGTTTCTGGTCATGAAATATTATTCTTCCACCAAGCAGAAACTTAAGGCTGGCCAAGTAAACTTCCTCCAAAGGAAGGTGGGCATTTCCTCAAAATGTGACTCATGTTCATGTGAGGTTTGCTGCTCTATTAAGAAATAGTGACAAAATATTAATCAGGCTGTCAGACAGAAAGAGCGAGCAGTGAGATATACAGGGATATAATCACCTTACAAAATCACCATGCAAAAATATAAAGATTTCCTTGTCAAAACTTTGCAAAGCCAAGATAAGAAGATAGTATATATAAGGCAATTAATAAAACAAAATTACAAAAGTAGTAGTTGGCATATTAGTTCCTATTTGGGTGCTAGTGATGGGATCCTATGAAATAAAAAAGAATTTTAGATGTAAGCTAAAACATTTATTACAGGTGCTTAATCATGAAATCCGCTTAATCGGGACATTTCCCAGGGAACCAAATTAAGCCTAATGATACTTAATGGCAAGGACTGCTGCTTAATTGGGGTGGTAATTCCAGTTAATTGGGATTCCTGCAGGTGAGTAAATGGTACTCAAATAGAGATACTGTATCTGGCCTTCATGATGTTCTGATATTGGTGGTGCTTTGTCTTCCCTAAAACAGCCTCTCCTGGTACTGGATCAGCAAAGCAAAATTACTTCTGTGCTCCCATTTTGGTCCTTTCAAACATTGCTTAAAGTTACAATCACTCTCTCTGGGCTGGCAGTACAAGATGACTTCTTTGAAGTCTAGCGAATCTGAATTTATAGATTTGCATTTCACCAGGATTTTAGAAAGATCACACTCAACCTCTTGCCTGACCAAGGAGAAGCTTTTTAATAAGCCTTTGGACTTCATGGAGATGCCACAAAGATGTTTGAAAATTGTTGGTAGCAATTTCAACTGCAAAACAGCATGTGCTAACTGGAAAGGTTTCTGCACTGGCTTGCGAGAACAAATATTTTACAACCAAAAAACCCCTACTGTAAACCCTTTTTTCAATACTAAGAAAGGGAAAGACCTACAGTCTCATGGCACGGTTACTATTGCTTGAGGTTTTATTTTAGTCCATCATACACACACAGACGCACACTAAAATATTTGGATTTTTTTTACCATTATTAAATTATGCTTAAATATTCAGGCTTTTACATAGCACCAGAGACCCTGCAAATAGAAACTGCTAATGGCAGTCAGCTTATTAGAAAGATATGTTTTCATCATTGCTTCTTGAGGTCCTTGCTATTCTCAGGGGTATGTGGTACACGGCACTCTGCACGGTGCACCATCTCTTGCTTAGTTGGAAGACAGGCAAGTTGCCAGTTCTTGGGAGAGAGAGCTGTAGCTGCAGCGCCTGCAGCTACCTGGGGAGAGCCGCTGCTCTCTGTAGGTTTCTCAGAGCACAGCAGAGTGGCCTGACTGGAGCTGCTGCCTCTCACAAATCCAAGATATGCCCCTCAGCTGCTGGGCTGTCTTGGGAATTTTTTGGAGAGAGGGAATCTTGGCTGCTGCAGCCCCTGCAAAACTTAGGCTGGCATTGAGCCCTTATCCCCCAGCGTGCAGGCTGGGCTGGCTGCTCACCCCTGCGCAGCTCAGGGCTGCTGGCTGGAAAGAGAAGATCCCACCAGTCAGCTGAGAGAGGCAGCTGCAAGATTCAGGCTGCTGGACAACAGCATCCCCAGGTGAGTTCAGATCTAATCAGAACCAGGAGATCCCCAGACAATGGACCTTACCTTCCAGAATGGCACATCCAGCCACCCACCTTTGTGAGTTTCAGGGGGGCTGCTGCAACCCAAGTAGTGCCAACATGCAAGGAATAAGCTATTACCACGAGCTGGGAACCCCCAGCTCCCATTTCTCACCAAAATCAGGATGGTTCCCCTGCCAGAAGCAGCTGCTCCTGACTTCTGGCTCCTGCTGAGATCAAAACCATACCTGATTTTTCCCCCTCCCACATCAAGCGGCAGTTCATCATCTCAAAACTTTTCACGACAGAAATGTTCTGAACAAAAAAGGAAACATTCTGAAAATACTTGGGGGGACTAACTTTTCTATAGCACAGTGTACATGTCCATAAGGAGTAGTGTGTTTCACTGCTCCAGTAGGTGAATGCCAGCAGGAGCTCTAGTTTGTACAGCTAGAGACTAGTACCTCTGCACACACTTCTCTGAGCCTCCGTGGGTGACCCTTTCAGTCTCAAAGCAACGTGCAATATGTGATTTTGATTCAGCTTTACAGTGGAGAGATCCAGAGTGAGAAATCAGACTCAGAGAGTGAAATATTAGCCAATAAAAGCACCAAAGTCAGATTTTAGGTGTGCTGGGTTTTGTGCTCTCGGGCATTTATAAGCTGCAGATACATTTGAAGTATCAACAATCAGCACTTGCAAAAGGAAAATGAGAACAATAACTTCAGAATGAAAACAGTTTGATCTTTGTTGTGGAGCTGTTTAAGATAAGTGCCATAGTTAAAATGCAGTGAAATTCTCAGGTGAAGTATTACATAAGATTTCACTTCAATTTTACTCCCTCACACCACTTTTGTTTTACTACAGATAAACTAAAATAACTGACAACTAAACAATTGGGCCAAAAATATCAAGAATGTCTGCCGATCTACCGCTAATAAGTCTTTATTCAGTACAGTACATGAAATCTGTACTGTAATGATCAACCTAGGTTTTAATTTATAACTGACCATGCGTATTGCATCAGATGAGTAAGAGTGTAGCTACAAAATAGTCAGTGTATATACTCAGAGAAACCTAAGTGGAAGCCATTTTTCATGCTGATCTTGAAGTTACAGATTCTTCACAAAGCTCATCATAAAATATTCACAGAACTAGAAGAATATCAGTGTTTCTAAATTATTCACAGTCAAATGTTAACTCGAAGTAGCAGCTTTTTCTCTTCTTCAGAGCACCCACGTACAGAAAACCACTCGCTGTGTGAAGATCCATCCTACATGTGGGACTACCGTTGATGCTGCATTTGACCAACAATATCACCCTAACTTTCCTCTATACTGGCAGAAATCAGAGGTTTGCAGTCAAGTATGTCCTTGGAGGAAGAATAGCAGCAGTAGAGAAAACATCATTAAACAACTGAAACAGTGGAAACAGAACTATTTTTCCATTTGAAATTCCAGTTCAAAATTTTTAACTGGTTTCTACTGGTTCATGTATGCTACCAGTTCCAAAACAAAGAAAGGTGATCAGGATTATTTATCCTCAAGAAATGCTACTCTAGCGACAAGAACTCGCACAGACTGCCAGAACCCACCAGGAATTAGCTGAGGGATTTTAATGGACTCTGCAGTAATTTTCACTGTGTAAGGGGAAGAAATAGAATGAGTTTAAATAAGTAAAATGTAAATTAATAATCATCGTCATCATGAAAAAAGTTGAAATGTCAGAAAAAAATTTTGGTGAGAGAAGATTGATGAGGACACCAAAGGAAAAAGGAGAAAAAAGAAAGTAAACAATGATTAGAAAAGTCAAGATTGTTAGTGTTAGAAATTAGTTATTGCAATGAAATACAAGGGCTCAAAATGATTGAGTCAGCAGGTGATCAAAAACATAAATGAATATTAAAATAATGAAGGACAATAAGTCAAGGTGAACTCACTGAAAATCAAGCCAGAATGAGTTTAAGGAATTAGTAATGAACAAAAAGGGACAGCTCCTCAGCAGGTATAAATCCACCAGAGCTATGCTGATTTAGACCAGCTAAAGAGGTGTCTGTGTGCAGTCAATAAATACAGAAAAAACAACCTTTCACTCCTGGATCCTAACTGGAAGAAAGAAAAGGCAGTGGTCACCAAGATGAATTTCTGCCAGGAGTATAGCAAGCTAAAACTTTTCAGACAAATAATTCATTCACCCAGAAATACAGTCAGAGGTCTGACATAACTATCTGCAAACTTGGTTCTATTCACCAGGCAGCACTGGTCAGAAAAATAAAATCCGGAACACAGGCAATTCTAAAACATTTTGTTTCAATGTTTTTGAAAGCATTATTAGAGTTTTTCATAGAAAGTGTTTTAAACTGACAAAAATTAATAACTGAAAAGATGTTAAAAATCCATTGCAGGTTGGAAAAATGTTTCACTTGACCTAAAATAATTTTGGGTGGTTCATTTTGTTCAGAAAATTGAAAATCCATTCTTCTCACAGCTCTGTAGCTCAGACCATTTATGGATACTCAGATATTCACTCTAATCTCAGAAGCACCTAAAATACAATCAAAAACTATATATTTCCAGTGTGTACAAATGATTACCCTTTAAAGAATGCAATATTCATAAACAGAAAACCCTACTCCAAATTCCACTAAGAACAAAAAGATCTGTATTTATGTTTAGGAACATAAGTTCTTAAATGAATGAAAGATTCTATGATACGAACCATGAATAAACTTAATGTGAGATACCTCTACATATGTAGATGGAGACACTTAGCAATACAGGCAAAATAATTCCTGAAGAAAATTTTGCAAAATATAAATCACAAAAATGACACAGTATTAGTTATAAATGTACCTTTTTTGAATGTATTACTCACACTATAGCATATAATAATTTAGTTAAAGAATATTATCTCTAATTGGCAACATTAGCAGAGTAGCACACTTAATTTCATTTAAAAGCTTCACACAGGAAAGTAAGGGAATTAAGCTGGCCATGACTTTCCATATATGCTTACCTAAAGACTTTGACCAGCCTCTCCAAAACACAGGAGTGAAGGAATTACCTGATACAGGGCAAGCGTAAGATTCTAAACTTCCCTTACAGTCCCGAGCATAACGCTGAGCACAAGACACATCTGGCCACAGAAAGAAGCTTTAGACGGTACAGAAACAGCGTGAGAAGAAAAATATAGATGCTAGCTATCCTGGGAGGAAGAGGGCTAGTGCCTTAAGGACCTCTGTGCTCAGCAGAGAATGTGAGACAAGTGTATCTTCTGTGTTACACACACACACGAGGAACCACAGCATTTCTTTCCCTTCTTAAGCCTCCTGCTATACAGCAATGCCACTGAAACCAATAGCTGTAGATCCACATGAAACCTGGTGTGATTGAATAGAGAATTTGCCTCCAGTCCCCGACAGCAAGAATCGAGCTCTTCTCTCACTCACGTTAACTAAGTTCTCAGCTACCACCTGATACATTCATACTTAATTTTGCCATCTCCTCGGTAACTGTGCCGGGTTGTTTTAACAGATACTGTAATATCTACAGATCAAACTTTGCCTTGACTCTGTCACAGCCCAAAGAAAAAAGCGTCCCAACAGAGAAACTACAGAGGGGAATCAGCAAACTTAGACTCTCTTCTCACCGCTGACTTTACTGTGTGTTCCTGTACTTGCAACACTGATATATCATGTTTTGTTTTACAAAAGAAAATCCATTAAACGCTCATGAAGAATTCTGAGTTTCTCAGAGGGAAATCGTTACCAACATTCAATATTATTAGAAATAGCATGTGGAATAAGCTAAAGCAATCTATCTCAATTTAAGTCAATATAAACATTTTTGTATCATCTCCCCAGCATAATCTTCCTGCTAACTGCTGGTAAATGGCTGCTTTCTAAGACTGGTTTAAAAAATTGTTTGCACAATGAAAACTGCATCATGTGCATTTTAAACAAGAGTAAAGCCAGAAGCTAACTCTAATTCCACCCTCCCCTGCCTCACCCAGTGAAGTCCACAGTAATGTACATTTTCAATTACTCTCCATTCAAAATTCAACAATTCAACAAACTGCCATATTAGCAACAATTGTGGCTCGTTGGCAAAACCTAACGCTATTATTACACAGAAACTGTCAGCACAAAAATAGTGTCATTTCTCACTGAAAGAAATGTTCTTGTAGAGCTCCATCCAGCAGCAATGGATGGCACAATTTAGGCTATATGGTTTCCAAGCAGAGCAGGGTCATTTAAATATCATTTTCAAGCAATCACTAGCTCTGCCTCAGAAAATATAGTAGCATCCAACATCTAATTATTATCCTGAAACATTCTACAAACTGTCTCAGAACAACATAAAAACAAACTTCTATTTGTCTCTTCAAACATTGAATAGTTTAATGTTATGATAAATCAGACTGAACTAGAATTAATAACTATCAGGTGCAGAATATTATTATACTAATTCATAAAGCACAATTCACATTTTCCAGTATGATGAATTATCTTGCTAATGAGGGCTGAAATATAATAGAGCAGCTAATAGACAGACTCTTCTAACTCTTGTAATATACGTTACTCCATACTCAGTTACTTAGTTTAATCAAGTAAAGTATTATTGTATTATATTTTCAAGTTCCTTGGGGAGATAGCATCTCTTTTGATGGAAAGCAAGGTTACTTGGGAATAACAGGTCATCTTCATCAACTGAGGATGTCACCTAAATTATCTCATGGTTTCTACACGTTTGGGAACTTACCAAGCAATTACTAACAGCCAGCTGATGGGTGCAGCCTCGCTGCCTACACAGTCACTGCATCTAACCCCACGGTAAATAGAATATAATTTGAGATAATTTATTTCCTAAAAAGAAAAGGGGTAAATTGTCTCAGTTATACTCTATCCATATGGGCAGTAACCACAGACGGGCTGATTCCCCATTTCTTGTTTATGTGGCCATACTGTGAGGTGCCCCCATTGTATTTAAAATGGGAACATACAGGGAAAAGATTGGCCAGAATCTCATAAAGATGCATTCCCTCTTTTAAGCTTCAGGAAAGGCAAAAACATCATTTCCTGGGAATGGGAAAAAATACCACGTGAGTTAGTATGGTATCACATATGATCAAAATGAGAAGTTCTACTTCAGAACATGATGAAACTATTCAATATATGATTGACTTCATGTGATGCTATAAATTTGCACATGGAAGGACTACTAGAGTTAATGAATTGAACTCAATTGAATAATAGCCAGGGTGCACTTTTGTACATGTCACAGCACAGCTCAGTTCCTAAATCTGAGAGGCTTGATGATATTTTTCAATTTTCTTGAACACCAAGCTCAAAGCTATACTGCTGTCCGGTCAAAGACACTTAAGGAAATGTTTGCAACAACCCTAACAAACGAAAACCACAGCGCTCCACACAGCTCTTTTCTGCTAATGCAGTCCCGGTCACATCTGGTGCTCCTTTTATCCTAAAACAAAGATAAATTCATATGTGAGAACAAAGAGATATGCATGTCGTTTGGTGTTATTTTACAAAAGAGAAAAAAACAAAAAAAACTTTCTGGTTTTCCCGTGTCAGCAATCAGAGCTTTAAATCCATGAAAGGAGATTTGCATTCATTATTTAACCACAAGGCAAGACAACATTTTTAGAAAGCATCCAAGATTGACTAAACTTCCCCTTGGGTCTCCTTTCAGACATATCTTCTGCAACCCCTCACACTACAAACATTCCACTAGAAAAATGCATCTGCCAGGTTTTAAGATCTCTGCAATGCAACTTATTAGCATATTATTTTCCTAGCCCACCCCCAATCAATAATACTTACCTTTCTGTTACAGCATTTGATAGTTCTTAATCCACCCTACAGTATCTCACTCAGCCTGCAGCTCTGGATGTGTCCTGATTTTAAAGCTTGTCATCCCCAAACATAGCACAGATAATTGTTTGATTCTCTTCCTAAATCCACTAGCAATTTTGGAAACTTGCATTACAAATAAAATGATGAATTTCTTTAGCTTCAAAACTGCTGTTATTAATTATTACCATGGAAAACGTTATTTAGTGACTTAGGGCCTGATCCTGTTCCCACTGAACTCAATTGCAAGACTCCCATTGCCTTCAGAGGAAGTAGGATCAGGTTTTAACTTCCAAAGGCTTAAATACATCATTAGTAGAGTTTGAATGGACTTTACAATATGATTTTGCTTAACTCGGACATCCTGTAAGAGATCAGCACATTCAAATGCTGAAGTCTGATGCTGAGAAACTCAACATCAGGAGAAAGCTGGAGGTTATTTTACTTCTGCATTCTGTGGTGTGTGTCAGTAATTGCAACTGCTGCAGCGAGTGCCAGAAATAAAGCTGCTGCAGGTAACTCCTGGTGCATGGTCTGGTGCTGGGCAGAATTTCTCATAAACGCAGCAGGACAACCCGAGTAATCTAAGAATGCAGAAGGAAATAGGGTGGTGGGGTAGATACTTTTGGCATTATCTGGGTCAGGAGCAAGACTAAATCCCTTCTTAAACTGTGCTTGTTCTGCAGATAACACCATAAGCAAACCTCTACAATAAAAATGGCACTGTTCCCCCACCAAATAGAGGAAAAAGCCTCATATACAGACGTTCAGGGCATATTATAATTGACCTTTGCCGCATGAAGATTTAAATCCTGTTCTGGGAAATCATTACTCACATGCTCAATGAACTGTATGCACCTCTGTGCCCCACTGACTTCAACTG
>VYZW01016357.1:11339-21752 GCA_013401315.1 Balaeniceps rex | reverse complement strand
CCCTTTGCTAAGGATATATCATCACAGATATGCAAAGACAGGCCAATGCCTCATATAAAAATGGAAAGATAATTTGTGTATTTCGCATTGCATCGTAGATGTTAATTCACTGTGTGTACAGCCACTCTGCTGCACCATTACACATGCACATGATGACTTCCTTGACATCTGCATTAGTTGCGTTAACAGAGATGTCAGAGAAATGTACTCTTTTAGAGCGCTATTGACAGCGTCAGAATGCTGTTGCTCTTTCTAATACCACTTCCTCCTTCCCACGGTTCAGCAAGGCTGTTTCTGTTTATAACAAAAATATAATCTGTTTATAAGAGATCTCTAATCCCCCCTTCTTTACAGAGTAACACAACAGTAAGCAGGGTAATGAATATTTTAATAGGCTACTGGAAGTTTGCCGTAGTTAGTGTTTGGAGCATGCTACTTATTTACAGGGATCCCACTCATGAGCACAATGGGAGCATCACTGCAAATGACAACGTTCTCTCTCTGGTAGGCTCACCCCAGAACTGCTCTGTGGACAGAAAGGGACCAAGCCACGTAACAGTCATGTCACTGCTGTCACAATTTAGCAGACGTGAAATACAAAAGTGGCTATGCAAAGCAGCAGCAAGATCCCACAGAAGAAATCTTTATCAGCTGTTCAGCATGACCTGGGTAAGGAAAGGGGGAATCAGTAAAGTAAGAATATCTAAAGCAGTGTGGGATCTGCCATGAAGTATAAGCAAAATACTGTTAGAATAAGTAAGATATCAGCTAAGCTGGGCAGGTGAGGTAAAGAAAGGCTCCAAGATACTGAATGCCTCAGATGCATCCTGTACCTCCCATTCAGTGGCATATGTAACACGGCACTTTTCCATAGGCTCCACAGTTACCCCATAGGCCTGGGCTTGTTCAGCTCAGCAGTGGAAAAGGAATTTCACAGAAAAGAATGTTTCATTTCACAGAAACTGCATGTTGGGAAAAGATTATTTGCAAGTTTGCCTGAAAGCTGAGAAAAAGTGTGGGTGTTCTTTTAAAACAAAAAAAGTGAAAAACGTGTAATTACTTCATAGCAGTTAGTATAAGTAACAATACTGAACAAATTGCAGTGATTACAAAATCCTCTATAAATATGGGTAGCACTATTCTTGACAATAATTAGTGTACAGCATCTTCTCAATAGTATCATGATTAATATTTATTCTGATGTCGTTTTTGTTCCGGGAGATGGGAGGGGACTAAAGGGAAGGGAGATAACATTCTAAGAGACATGAGTATGTTTGAGAAGCAGAACCAAAAGCATAGAAAATCTGTTTTATTTTTCTGCTTACTGTCATTTCTCCTCCCCTCAAAAAGGCAATGCAAATGGTGCTTTACTGGTTTTAAAAGTAAAGCCAGAAATTATGTGGAGTTGGGACTGCTGAATTATTCATGAGTTCTGATTGAATGCGATCATTATCTCTGGCCTTACAAGCTAATAAATACTGTCTAATGCCTGGGTACTGTTTTGATCTAATAGTGTCAGAGAAAAAAAAAAAAAAAAGAAAAAAAGAGATGACTTTTTTGCAAGCTAGAGCCTAAATTAGGGAGGAGCTCCCTGATGAGTTCATTGCAGGAAAACCATGGGGTTTTTTCCCTTACATTGACTACAAGGTTCACTTTGCAGTTCTCAGTCTCATTTGCTGCAAAGGCATTTTAACTTGGGCACGAGGTTAAGATGTTGCTCAATGGTATCTATACAATGACTTATCATTTCTTATTCCTTTCCTATTTTCAATAGTCTTATCCTTACTTCCCCCCTGCTTTCTAATCTCTTGCACCTCACAGTACAAAACACCCCAAACCAGAGTACTTTCAAAGAGGCAGACAGAGCACAGGAAATTATTATCCTATCTAATCATCTGCCTGTGAGCAGTCAAATAATCTTAAATTGCATTGTTCTGTGATTTATTTCAGGACTGATTGTCTATACTCACTTGATTTAATATCACTATAAACTAAACATGTATGGAACTTGAATTAAGGTTCTGCTCAGAGAGCTATCAAAGAAGGAGGGGAATTTGTTAGAGGTGCAATGAAAAAAAACATTTGTTGATAACATTTGAAACAACAACAACAAATGGTTCGAAACCCACATAAATTAAAATTAAAGCCAAGATATTTCATTGGATAGCTTTTCATATGCTTTCTTGAGGATTACTTTTAGAACAGGACTTGTTTCAATAAGAGGAAATAATTAGGATATTATTACAAGTTAAAAACCCCCTCATAATTAGATAGGGATTAGTAACTTCGTTTTCATATGATTAACACAATAAAACCCATTTTTCCCCAAAGTAATCGGAGGCCTATTAAGCAACATGAGATCATATATCAAGGGGCCTTTTAGTAATTCAGCAGTTTGTAACATTTCCACAGACTGAAAGTCTTCCACAAAACAGCTGGCTTCATTCTATCAACAAAACCCACAGTTTTGGGTGCATTTATTTTGAGGTCTAACACAATCCTTGAAATCATACCATTTAATTATGGATTTTTTTAACAAGATTTAGAAGTGCGTGAACAGCTAGAGGAAAAGAGTGAACAGTTTCTCAAATAGTGTATCAGTAATGGAGTTCTCTGCTCTTCTCAGTTTAGCATGGGAGGACCCACCTGGTACATCTGGATTTTAAGGAGTAAGCATCTCCTAATAATTCGCACACTCCAAGCTTACAAATGCCTAGTTTTATGGTATTTTGTTAGTAAAATCATGTTAATGCTTAGCTCCGTTATGATAACTAGGCTAAATATGAAGCGAATTATTGACACATTTGCTCTTTCTACACACATCTCATAAACAATAAGTAATAAAGAACAGATGCGATGTAAGTTTAGCTTCGTGAGCCTATTCAGTAGAATAATTCTCCAAACATCACCTTTTTAGTGCTTTTAACTGCAGTGAAAATACAAAATTGTTCCTTTTGTTGTTATTAAGTAGGGACGTGATCACCCATTCTGGCTTTTCCACATTTTCTGCATATGATGCCAGTCATTGCAGCCAATGAGAACTTCAGACAGTAGCCATTATCTGTCACAATCCTGGACCAAAATAACAAATAATATGCCTGGAGGTGCTACGTTTTGTGACTGCTAGTTTCCCCGCATGGCATATGCCTAGATAGACTCAGATGAGAGGTGATTGCACAAAACTGTGATTGTGAGATGACTTAGCAGAACCCGTGATGATGTCCTAACGGCCTCCTGCAGAGGGGAACAGGGGTAATTGTTTGTCAGGGGAAGGAACACATCTGTAAGGAGGCATCCTCTGCAAACCAAGCAGCCATGTGGAAAAAAGAAAGGGAGAATCACAGTGCAGCAAGGCTGCATTCAAGCCTAATAAAATGAATAACAAAAAGAGGTGAAAAATGAAACAAGGTATTAAATGACAAGGTTAAAAAGCCTGTTACTGGTGGGCTCCGGATTAAAAAGAAAACAAGTTGTCTCCAGGCAGTATGGTTCTTTTAAAATGATTAGGTGAAATTCTGCGACTCCCAGCAAGGAAAGTTAAAGCAACAAACCTGGGAAATGTAAATGCATTCCCCCACAGCAAAAATGGGCACAGAGCAACCAGTCTTCCTGTATGTTCTCACTTGTAACAAGGTGGCTTGATAGTCACCAACCCTTTGCTGCAAAATTTTCTTCTTCCAGCTTTTTAATCTTCCGTTTAAAATATTTACTTTCCATGTGATCACTGCATTGAAAACTGACGTCATCCCAACATCCTTTCTAGAGCAAAGCTATTGGAATTGAGAAATGAGAAACCATCAATGTCACGCCAGGCAATTAGGGCATCAGTCACATCAGTGGGAACTTGCCTTTAATGTCAACTGGGGCAGAAACAGGCCCTTAGAGTATATTAAGGACCTTATTTTATAGTCTTTCAGCATCTTCTATTTGATCAGAAATAAACTGAAGCAAACAAGCTAATTAATTGCTTACAGAATGAATTCCCAAGTCTTTTCAGCCTACATCTTAATTATTTATTTTCTAACTACAGAATAACAAACATACTAATCTCAACAGAAGTAATATTTATTAGAAGTAAATCAACTGATTATAGCTTTACAGGCTATAGGAAAGAGCCAAAATTCTTTAAGTTCCATAAAATCATCTGTACTCATGATTCCATTCACTATGACTTACCAATGAGCCTCTGGAAAAGAGCCACACAAACCAAGAGTTAGGAGGGGTAATCCTTGGAGTTCCTACACTCATTTAACTACACTAACATAGAAAAGCTGTGCTTTTTTTTTTTTTTTAAAATGATGCCTTCTAAACTCTCTATAAAATAAGCAGAGCATTGAAAAATACCTTCTAATCAGATCTACCTGCAATCAAAAAAGCATCTACCGCAAGTAATTAAATGAAATTTGCAAACAGGATTGGACAAATAATAGCTCTTTTTGTTTTGATAGGTAACCTGGGCCAAATAGAGCTATAAAAATATTTCAAGAAAAAAACATTACAGAAATCAAAATAGCAATTATGCTGCACCAACCTAGACTGAATTGCTTAATTTCATTTTCAAATAACTTATTTTAAAACCTTTTTCCCCAAATGCATGTTGATTTTTAAACAGGAAATGAGTCTCTGAAAAGTTAGTTGCATTCAAAAGTGTTCAAATGAAACATTTTGGCATATTCTAGAAAAATCAATATTATCATATTTTCCTTTCATTTTTTCTTCTGCCAAAATTATCCACTGCAATTAAACTAAATAGTCAAATGCTTCTAATTTCTTAAAAAGTGCTACTTTTGGGGAGCTTATTTCCCTAGAACAAATGTTATTCAGTCCTATTCACAAACATTTGGGATAAAGTTTTGAGTTTAATAATCTCTCTTCAAAAATATACCAAAAATATGCTAAAAGTAAAGTACAAACTCTAAGACTTACATGGGGCATGCTGCTCTGCAAATGAATAGAGTTTTGAGCACTGAGCCACGCAATAAATTCAACACTATGGGTAGTTGCATGGCATATATTTTTCTACAGAAAATATCAGTCAAGAATATGGGAGCATCAGTTAAGCAACCGGTGAAAGTACTGACCTGTTTTGGCCATCAGCTGAAAAGAGGATAACCCTGTGTATTGGGTTTGTGTGGTAAGGTTTTGGTAGTGGGGGGGCTACAGGGGTGGCTTCTGTGACTGTGAGAAGCTGCTAGAAGCTTCCCCTATGTCTGATAGAGACAATGCCAGCCGGCTCCAACACAGACCCGCCGCTGGCCAAGGCTGAGCCCATCAGAGACAGTGGTAGCGCCTCTGGGATAACATAGTTAAAAAGAGGCAGTGGGGGGGAACCACTGGGACATAAAACTGCAGCTGGAGTGAGGAGTGAGAATATGGGAGAGGAACGACTCTGCAGACACCAAGGTCAGTGAAGAAGGAGGGGGAGGAGGTGCTGCAGGCGCCAGAGCAGAGATTCCCCTGCAGCCCATGGTGAAGACCATGGTGAGGCAGGCTGTCCCCCTGCAGCCCATGGAGGTTAATGGTGGAGCAGATATCCACCTGCAGCCCGTGGAGGACCCCATGCCAGAGCAGGTGGATGTGCCCAAAGGAGGCTGTGACCCCGTGGGAAGCCTGCACTGGAGCAGGCTCCTGGCAGGACCTGTGGACTCATGGAGAGAGAGGAGCCCACGCCAGAGCAGGTTTGCTGGCAGGACTTGTGACCCCATGGGGGACCCACGCTGGAGCACTCTGCTCCTGAAGGACTACACCCCATGGAAGGGACCCACACTGGAGCAGTTTGTGAGGAACTGCAGCCCCTGGGAAGGACCCACGTTAGAAAAGTTCATGGAGGACTGTCTCCCGTGGGAGGGACCCCACGTTGGAGCAGGGGAAGAGCATGAGGAGTCCTCCCCTTGAGGAGGAAGGAGCGGCAGAGACCATGTGTGATGAACTGACCGCAACCCCCATTCCCCGTCCCCCTGCACTGCTTGATGGGGAGGAGGTAGAGAAATTGGGAGTGAAGTTAAGCCCAGGAAGAAGGGAGGGGTGGGGGGAAGGTGTTTTAAGATTTGATTTTATTTCTCATTAACCTACTCAGTTTTGACTGGTAATAAGTTAAACTGATTTTCCCCAAGTTGAGTCTGTTTTGCCCGTGACGGTAATTGCTGAGTGATCTCCCAGTCCTTACCTCGACCCACGAGCTTTTTGTTATATTTTCTCTCCCCTGTCCAGCTGAGGAGAGGAGTGATAGAGCAGCTTTGGTGGGCACCTGGCATCCAGCCTGGGTCAACCCACCACACCCTGTAAAGGCCCTTCCACTCACATTGGAGTGGTCCTTCTTGAAGGGAAAAAAGGATGCCCATTGTTTTAATAACTACAATTACTCAAGAGTCTTGTTAAAGAAAAATACACATTGTTAACATGGTGGCAACATGAGGACTGGTCACAAATTTATCTCAAAACTGTTTTAACAGGAAACTGGGCATTCAACAAAACCAAATGATCTTGGGTTAAGTATTTATTTACCAGGAGAAATTAGAAATTGAATTGAAAAAACCCTAGAATATTTTTTCCTGAAAATGGGGGGGGGGGTTGTCCTGCCATTGACATTCACAAAGGTGAGTTTCCTATAAGCAAACTGGTCATGGGCAACAAGGAAGTATGTACTGCTGAAGAAAGAGGGGGGTGTTTTCTCGGTGACCTGCCCACATTTCCCATTACCTGACCTGAGGTATGGGAATTCCTCAGGTGTACCTTCAGTCTCAAAGCAGACTGTGCAGCAGCAGTAGCATAATTGAGAATAAAGATGGGTTGCCTGAACAAACAGAACCCAAGCCTGATTAATAACTTCCTAAAAAAAGACAGGTCTACGTACCACTCAAGATGTAATAAACATGAAAGTACAAAGTGGTGGGAGGAAAGACACAAGTTGGTTTTTAGGTTTTACTTGTTCGTTCTCTGATCTCGTCAACAAGTTTATGTAGCCTTGTGGTGCCTGGAGAATATGTTTTAAAGCTCAAATTCAGAGCACTTGTCCTTCTGCTAAATTCAGAATCCATGGAAATCCGTAAACTTTCTATTCTACGTACAATATGCTACAAATTTTTACACTTATAATATATTCAAATTTTAAACAGTTGGACTAGATGATCATTGTAGGTCCCTTCCAACTGAAATATTCTATTCTATTCTAAACAACTCTTTGAGATAGCAGAAATCTTTTCTAGTTCTATTATATTGTGTGCGCAATTAAAGCTTACATTTTTTATGAGATTGGAAAATTATATGAAAACTTTTTAAAAATACTAAAGTGACAGAAAAGATAAAAATCACCATTTCTCTCCTAAGTTTTTTACCACGGAACTTATGAATATGATTTAAAACCATTTTATTACACTACTTAAAGGTTTTTATGGTTTTTTAATTATTAAAACTGTAGTTCTGAGTGAGTTTCCTTCTGTTGTAACACTGAAGAGAATTTGCATCTAATTGCCAGGATACCAGCATGCGCTTTAAAATTGAAGAATATTTAAATATTTTAAATAGTGTTTTTATCCTATTAGTTTTGAAAATGATAAAGGTCAACCAAAAAAGTAAACTGGCAGCAGAGTGGTGCTTTAGCAGTGATTCTCAGGCAGCACACATTGTCTTTCTTTCACCATACAAAAGACATTGAAATACTCCTAAAGCCACCCTCACCCTGGAGGCAGAACCCTGAGTATGCATTTGTACCTTCACTGGCTTTTGGTGAGCTTTTCTACCCAAAACAACATAAGAAGCAATTGTCCAAGCCTCCTCCACCTTCTTCATAACAGCTTTTTCAACTATATTGAACGCTTTCTACTAACTCTGAAATTTGGATGGAATAAAATAAAATACACCACAGACTAACAATAAGGAAAGGTTTCTTCTACCCCATTGGGTGTATCGCACTACACTGATGTGTTAAATATCTTATACATGAAGGAGGCTAATGAAACAGAAAGAAGCAAAACTTGACCTGCAAAATCTGAGAGATTTTTTATGAGAGAAAAAAACGCTTGTTTTGGCATCAGATAGCGTAAAACCTCAATAAAGTGTGGCTTTTTAAATCTTGAAATCACGTGGAATTATTGCGTGTAGACTCAGACAAAGTGCAGTAGAAGCAAAGTCCGAAAAATTTCTAATAAGGTGATAGAATTTCAATGATTTTGCAATGATACTAAGGGTATACGAAGAACATTCAATCTAGAATTAAGTGAATGAATCTTACAAAAGTCAGGAAAGTTTCTGAAAGGGACAGAATGTCTCAATGTCTTCACAACTGAACACTAAATATTTTATATTTAATAAAGAAGGAAAAATGCTATTGAAAATAATGGATGAAATTGCTAGATAATTAAATATTGTGAATTCTTATGGATGATAAAACCAGGCTGAGTAGATGTCATGATTTCTTTTCTGTATTAAGTAGTAAAAGCAGTAAGATGTAATTAGTCCTGGAACACAAAATGGTACAACTGGCTTACAGTATCTTGAAAAGTACAGGGCATTATAAAACACGATGGGGAAAGAAAAAGACATTATAAAATGCGGTGGAGGTACCAGCCAGTCTGCGTGATCATTCATGAAGAAACCTCAACCTACAGAGAAGAAGTAGGAAGACTTTTCATAGGAATTTGGGCCCTAGGAAATTAATGCAAGTTTTGTTCTTATGAGGAGATAAGGCAGGATTTGACTGCTACCTCAAAACAAAATTTCTGAACATAGGAAATCAAAGCAAGAATAATTTGAAAAAGAAATGCTGCGCTAAATGAAGTCTAATTTCTCTCCTACATGCTTTGCTTCAGTGGGTGTATTAAAATACTGAGTACTAAGCATGTGAGTAATCATCTGTTGAATTGCATCCAAATTGGTTGCTTGCCTGAACCAAGTCAGGTGAAGTAGATGTGGGCAGCTCAAACTCAAGAACAGCTATTTTCTCATTTTCTTTCCTTAATTTCAGACATCACACCTTGTTCAGTTTACACCCTTGGCAGTCTACTAAATCATTCTTCTTCAGAACAAAAATAGCATAAACAGCCTAAGTTCCACTTTACACAGAAGTGAGAACAGAAAGTATTCCATTTAGGAGGCACTCCACACGGAATATTTCCCCTCCTACCAGGCATTACCTCTCTGTTCCAGCTGTATTTTTTTTATCTTATTGTATAGTTCTCTGGTAGAACCTTGTTGCCTTGCTAGGAAAACATACAATGAAATTAGCACACTGGCCAACAGTGAATCACAGCTGGTAGTGATGCTAGGCAGCTCTCAAGATGTCTCTGTTACTTGTCCATGCAAGGGATAGGACAAGAGGAAACAGCCTCAAGCTGCACCAGGGGATGTTTAGATTGGATATTAGGAAAAATTTTTTCACCGAAGGGTTATCAAGCACTGGAACAAGCTGCCCAGGGAAGTGGTTGATTCACCATCCCTGGAGGTATTTAAAACACATGTAGACATGGCGCTTAGGGACATGGTTTAGTGGTAGACTTGGTAGCATTAGGTTAACAGTTGGACTCAATGATGTTAAGTGTCTTTTCCCACCTAAATGATTCTATGAAAAGTCATTGTTTTATACTATTTTATACACATAGGTATATTGTTGTAATGTGTTTCACTAATCTGAGCACATATATATGCATATATCTTTCATAAGCTTTCCTAATTTAGCACTGATCTCAAATAGAATTTTTGCACAGTAATGTATGTTGTATCTTGCTGCTGTATTTAAACTTTGTATTTTCATCTTAAAGTGAATGCTAATCAGTAAACATGTATGTGAGCATTTAAGACAGATCATAAGGTGGTGCTATTCAAGAAGGTATCTGCTCCCGAGTATAACTGTGTTGCGATGTCGCCACACCAAAATAAGTTCATAAAATGTGAATTTTTTTTCTGTTCTAACAGCTAGTAACAAAATATTTGAGAGATTTTTCATGGAAAACTAGAGTAAAAGATAGTATCTGATTACACTAATAGGTCACTCTTCTATGCTAACACTTGCCTATAAAAGTTTGAATTAGAGCAACTCTTTTTCACTCAGAACTCACCAAGTGGTCAAGAGCCCCAAATAATCCCTGACACCATCAAGAGCTGAAGGGATTGGAAACTTCCCAGGTGGTTCTCAAACAGGATGTGACAACAGTACCCTGGGGGTATCCATCGCTCTATGAAGAATTGGTCAGGGCTGGCCATGTTGACTGTTGACCTTTAGGGACCCTTGAAACTCATTCCTCTTACAAATCTCTGAGGCCAGCACAACTCCTCAAGAGAGCATATGATATAGCTGTAGCCCAGGAATCACGTTTAGACTGTCCAAGAGGCAGATGTTGGCTGTGTGCCTGTCTCTCTGAGCCAACAGATAAGTCACAACTATATAGAATGGAATTTTATACTGCGAAATCTCTGTGC
>VYZW01016356.1:11072-32776 GCA_013401315.1 Balaeniceps rex | reverse complement strand
CGGTTAGGAGATGTTTCGATGTTGGAGGTTGTGGGGGGGGGGGCTTGCTTGAGAAGGCTCTGGAGGCTGATAAATTAGGGAAGCAAAAGGATACTATTTGAAGACGCAAGTGAATTGGTGTAAAGACTGAAGCCATTTTCCCTGCTGTCATTGCATTAGATTGGTCTGTCTAAAATATTTGGGCATGGTACTATTCACACTGTATGGTTTCCAGCCCTGTAGGTACATAATACCTTGAGCATGCACAAATAATGCATGTAGACTTACAGTAGAGTTTCTAAATCTTGGAGTGGAAGAAAATAGGCTTTCAGATTTATATGCGAGAAATGGCATTGTGAAGTTTTGAGTAGCATTACTCAAGAATGTTAAGCGGCAATTCTGCAAAGTAAAGACATCACAGCTTTATAAATATTGTAAGAAAAGAAAGATGATGGGAGCTCTTTGGAGTCTGAGAAATATTGAAAATTTTTCAAAATGTTGTGAGCAATTTGTGCGGTACTTATTAAAGTATAATGTCATCTGGAGAAGTCATGGACTTCTTCCTCTCTATCATCTCTTTATTTTCAAATAATGCTTCTATTACTGGAAATGGGTGAGCAGAATTTTTCATGCGTGGAACCAACCTGCTATTCCAGTGTTTGAGGTAAGGTAAAGTTAACCTGACATGGTGGGTTTATTTTTTTGAAAAGCCATCCTATCTAATTTGTTTAAATCTGAACTAGCAGAAGTAGTTACTGTGATTGCTTAATTCTGCAAAAGATAGAGTAGAGGTCATTTGTGGGACAATTTGAAGACCATTTCAGTGCAACTGTCAATAGTTGACTGAGCAAAACTGTTTTCTCTACACGAAGCTATGATCATGTATCCCAACTGCACAGCAGAGGAGACTGTTTAATTCAAAATAGCACCTTCTAATGGAGGGGGGGATCCGTATTAGACATAAGATGTATCTTCAGGTTTTGAATAGTTTGCTTCAAAGGGGATTAATTAAAAAATTAGTGAGAACAGATGTCTGATGTTGGCCTAAGCAGTCAGAAAGAAGAGGAAATGTCCTGAGTTTGAACTTTTAATCTTAATTGGATCCTTTGTGACTTTCAGCCCATTTGATGAGTTTCTTCAGTAGGCTCTCCTGCTTCTGCTGTACAAAGCCAACAGTTTTAAATTTTAAGTTTTTTATGTGTGTGTATAGGCACTCATGCAAGCATTTGCATACAGCTTTGAAGAATGCTTCCCTCACAAAACAAAAACTTTATATACAACAGGCTGGTTTGATACAGCTTTTTTTAATATCCTATGTGCTATACAGAAAAAAATAGTGTTCTTTTAAACCATCTTTTAATATTTTTTTAAACTCATTGCGTATCCTTCTACAAGCGTGTTCAGGTTGCTTTTACTAGTCAGACCCTCTGTACAGTGCCAAATTAGCAAGAAGAACATTTGCTATGCTTCTTTAAATCTTCTAAGATCAGCAATGCAATTGCTTCTACAGATACAGGTGACTTTACAATGTGTAGGAGCCGTCTGGGGCTGTGTTATGGCAGGCATGTTCATTGGATCTCTGGGAATTTTTCCTTCACAGTAGTATAAATATGCCTCTAGATTAAACACTGATGACGTATCAGAACTTGGCATTCATTCAAAGTTGTCCTTAGTCTAGGATAATTTGACTTAGGTAAAATATTCCATTTTCAACAGACAAGGAAAGAAGCTTGTTTTTATTTTTCAGGGTGTTTTGTAAAAGAAAAGACTGCTCTTGATGATTCAGATATTGGACCAGCTCCCAGTAAAAAAAAAAAGGATATATTGCAGGATATGGAAACCCTGGTCAAGGATGATGACTGTATTGCATGTCTTTTCTATGTATTACAGGCACATCACCTCAGCATATATGCTATTCTTAATATTCTGCCAAAAGACGCTTGATACAGCTTCATTTAGAGAAAAAAATAAGCAGATGCTGAGGGCAGGAAGGGGGACCAACTTAATGTCTAGACAACCTTTGGAGGCATGAGTGAGTTTTTCATTAAATGTATATACTTGAAGGGAAAAATCAATGTTATTTCTTATGGAAATTTGGGTATAGCTAATATAGATGGAGACGTTCTCTGCCAAAATACATAGCACTAAGGCCTAGACAGTATGTTTTTTGCTCATGACAACTTAACACAGTCAAACTTTGAGATGTGGTACAGAGTAGGATGTAGAGATGCGGAGATTGAATGTCTGCATTGAAGGTGGTTATTGTAGGAGAAACGGAAAATTATATAAATTAAGGAAAGAGATTACTTGCAGGCTTGGAAAACAGTCTGGCTCTTGTTGCAGAGTTACTGGGGGTGAGGTGTTTTTGTCAGAGCTACCTGTGTCCCGGCGAATGTCTCGCATCTGCAGCTCAACTTCTTGTATAGTTGAGTGTCCAGTCCCACAGTGGAAGCTGGGGCGTGGGCTATGCAAGTCACTTCATTGCCTCTCTCATTTGTTGGTTATTGTCTCTCTGCCTCCTAGACCATGTGTGGCAGAGGCAGTGACAGCCGTGAGAGACCAACGATGACAGAATGATGGCCCAGGGATGCCTAATCTTTTTTTTTTTTCAGTAAAAGTAAAGCAGTACTCTACCCTCATGACCTACGCCAACAGCCTTTATATCCTGCCCCTGGACTGCCGTTTCCAGAGCTGTCTCAGGCACACGTGCTGGCTTGCCCAGCTGCCTTGGCTGGTGCAGCATCTCTGAGATGTTGCTTGGGTTGGTGTTGCTTTATTTCTCTATTACTTCTTAATAGATCGCATCTGTATTGCAGATTGTTATATAGTGCAGTGAAAGAAGAAACGAGAATTTTACATTGGTCTCACATTTTTGTTATTTTAGGTTGTAAATAGAAAATAGGACAAGTACGTTGATCATGCTGTGTCACAGCCTAAGCCAAATGAATCATTGCATGCTGTCTGCGGCTGCAATCGGTCGTGTTCAGGAGTGGCCGTGTCCAGTCTCCTTAGGAGGGCTAAGATCATGGATATTAAACTCTTACTGTAATACTTGATTTAAATTTAACAGATAAGAAGAGCTTTGACTCTTGAATACCAAAAAATAATGTTTGTCAGACAGTGTTTTCTTGTTAAAATTATTTCATGGGTTTTGAGAGACCCATCAACTTGGTCTTAGGAAGTACCCAGAAAAGGCAAGTACTTCACATCCTGTTCTTCGTTAGAAGTCAGTTTCAATAAGGCTTCTAAGTGATTTAGGTGCTTCTGGAAAATTTAGCTGCCTAATTTCAAAGTCTACCTGAAGTTAAATCTTGAGGTGCTAAAGTACGTATGGTAGGTTTCTGATCCACTTCAATGGTCCTTTTTCTAAAATAAATTTGTAAGCGTTAAATTCATTTTAATTGGTCCATCTCTGTTTTCTGAGGAATGCTCTGATTTAATAATTTGTTTCTCCTAATTAGTCTTTAATTAAAAAAAAAAGCCTAGGTGAAGATGGTTTCATACTGCCCTTTTGCACTTAGTCTTGTTTGCATTGGTAACTGATTTCTGTCATTTAAGTTCAGACACTGCAATTTGACTATTCTTGAACAAAAATGTCCTACAGTTCTAAGATGGCTGATAAAGACTTAGAGCTGTGGTTTGCACTAATACTGTTGTTGCCTTTGGTTTTATTTGGGAATAAAAGACAGTAGTGTTGTAGGTGGTATCGGCGGAGTGGTTATGAGGAAAGGATGTCTTGTTTTGCGGATTAGCAATCTAATAAGGCAGGGATAGTGGAGGAGCGTGGGAGTAGACACAGCTAACGTAGATTCACACGTCGTTCTTTTTTTACATTCATATGACCAATTGCAGAAGTATGTTATCTGTTATTTTTAGTTTTGCAAAAGGTAGGTTTTTTCCGTTTCTTAAGGTCCTGAACTCATAATGGTTATTTACCTGCAGATTCCCACAGGCTCATTTCAGGCTGCTTTAGTAAACGGGGCTGGATGTGAAAATGCTTGGGTAAAGGAAAGAGTTGAGTTTTTAATCTGAAGGTAAACTTTCTTAAACCTTCTTTAAAACTCTCCATTCATGCATAATGCTGCAGTCAATCATGAGTTACACATCTTTAAATCTTTTAGGTGAACTTCTTGGGGCTAGAAAGAACTTGTCAGTTTGCATTTAATTTATTCCAGGCTTTAGGATATGTTCCATGGCTGTAGAGAACTTTGAACACTAAATATGATGGACGTTAGCATATATTTTCAATACCAAATTCTGCTGTCCAACTGCAGTTAGATTCAACGTGTTTAATATCTGGGTTAATAGAGAAAAACATGTCTAAAGCACAGTGTATTTCTACTATTAATACTCATAATACCAATCTACCTGTTTGCCATCAATCCACAACTCATGAGTAATATTGGCCTTGTCCCAAGTAGTCAGAAGTAGTCAAGTTTTTTTATTTAAAAAAACCAAACCAAAACAAAACAAAAACCACAACAAACCCCTGCATTCTTACTATAATTAATTCGTTGTTTTCCCTATCCGAAGGGCACTGTTTGCTTTTTCTTCACCCCAATTAAAATATATCTGGCCTCCTCTTCAGTAAGTAGCAGGTTCTGATGTAGTTGCACTTTATTAATGGCTATTAGAGCTGGAGATTATATCCTTCCTTGTTAATGGTTTATATTTTTCTGACTTAAAATTATAATAAATTGTAACTGAAGGATCTTCTCTGTGTCCTGTGAGGTGGTTAGGGTTCTTTTTTCCGTTTTTTTTCACCCCATTATGGTATTTTCTCACAGGGGTTTTACGTTTCATCCTTCATTTTTCAGAAACAGTGGACTCAGAGCTGTTAGTATTCAACAAAACATCTGCCTCAGGAAAAAATTGGCAGCTTTCACGCACTCACAAAGGAATTTCAGAAAAATTATTTGTTAGCCCCAAACTAGATGCTGCCAGAGTACATAATTCCGAAACTTCTTGTCTCATGGGAAAGGCATATAAGACTAGGCTTAACAATGGGGAAGTAAGCTGGGTTTATTTGTGTTTAGACTAGATCAAACCCTCTTCACCTGCTCTGTGAACAGAGCACCTCGTTACTGTTTCTTTTTTCCCCCTAATCAAATGGCGTGTTTATATCCCCAGCACTGTGGAAGTTATGTGCTATGCCTGATAATCCAAGATCTTTTCCAGAATAATGTAGGAGTTGAGGAAGATGCTCACACACAGAGATCACCCCTTCTCCTGGGTCTTCCACTGCAGGAAATGCTTCTCTTGCTCCGTTTATGTGGTTAGTATTATTTATAGGGTAGTTCTGCCAACTTCTATGCTGAAAATAAAACCTGCACTTGATATTAGCTTTGTAGGTGCTAAAAAAGCTGAGGTGAGAGCGTTCTGACTGATACACGAAGGGCAGGGCAAATGAGCAAGTGGGTCCTTTGTTGGAAAAGGTCATGTTCATGTAGCTGTCTGTCCAGACAGATGTAAGTGCGTTTGGTTTTAGTTTGTCTTTGGTTGTTCGCTGGGAAAGACGAACCAGGCCTCAAAGACCTGCAGGAATTTAGGATAATTACCTGAGCAACGATAGCAACCTTAATAAAACATAAAAACCTACCATTTCACAGAAAAGACTCAATCCAAAACCATTGAGCTGGTGGTGGCCTCTAATGAGTGTTTCAGAACTTAGACTCTAGCAAAATTCATTGCTGTACAGCCGAATGCTCCCGGATCTCCTAGGCAAGGGCTGCTTGGGTCCTTACAGGCTCAGCCTTGCAAGTACCAGGGCACACCACAGAGGAAGATTTGGGGTCTTTCTGTTTTACTTTTGGTTATGGAGGAAAATATAGATGTGCAGTACGGAATGGACTTCAGCAAGGAGGTGCCCAACCTTGTGCTAACATGAGTTGTAGATGTCAGCATGGTGCAGAGGGGTGCCATGAGAAGATGCTGGTTGGCTCTGGCAGGCATGCTGTTGCCCCAGTTTCTGCACTCATTCAGATGCTGCTAACTCCGATCTCTGCTGTGCTTTGTTACTCTGCGTAGGTATAGCTCCAAATCACCTCAATTTGTTGTTGTTATGGCAGCATTAAAAAAACCCTTCCTAATCAAGAATGAGGGAACCCACTGCGATAAATACACTGAAGTGAGTCAAACAAAGTCCTTTCTCCTGCAGGCACTTCAGGTAGTGACTCGGGGCATGAGGCTAAACAAACAAGGACAAATAAAATGAACAGGGCTTAGCTGGAATAGAAATCACTGTTGTTGAAGCTGAATTGAATTTTTTTCAACCACCAGAGTTTATTTGTGCAAAATGTTAACAACTCATGTGTTGTAATGGAAAAGCAGTGAAAGAAGAACTTAGAAAAAGAAATGACTGAAGGAAGTACAGATGAAGTCAGCACTCTTGAAAGCGGTCAGAGAGATGAATTCAAGAGTGCAGAGTATGTGTAGGCAGCGCGTGTTGAAGAGGTGAAAATCAGGGCAAATGCGTGACCACAGGCTCAAGATCATATGTCAGATCAAGAGATGAAAGCCGGAAGATGGATCACCAGCTTGGGAAAGATAGCAAGTACAGCGGATAGAAACTGTAAAAGGGTGACGGTGTGGGGAAATGGAAGAGGAGTCCATACATCCGTGTGAAAATATCCCCAGTCAAGACAGGAATGCTATTGTAGGAGTGCAAAGATGTCTTTCCCCAGATGCTTGTAAGAACTACATATGCTGTTTTGTTACCATCAGGTAGCAATATAAAGATATTAATCATAACAAATAGAATCCGTGCCAGGCCACACGGTCACTAATCATCATTCCACAATAAGATTTCCAGAACCAAAAAAAAAAACCCAAAACCCAAACTCTAAAAAAACCCAAAACCACAGACAGCTGAAAACTGACTAATTACGAAAGTCTGCCCAAACTTCAGTAGTTCTTCATTGACAAATAAGTGGCATTAGTCCAAGCTCAGAGTAATCTTCTTTTG
Source organism: Balaeniceps rex (assembly GCA_013401315.1). NCBI lineage: Eukaryota > Metazoa > Chordata > Aves > Pelecaniformes > Balaenicipitidae > Balaeniceps > Balaeniceps rex. The sequence goes on along the minus strand of VYZW01016356.1, from coordinate 25,833 downwards.
TAAGCCAGCAGTATGCAGGTCAGCAGCAGGATAGTGAAAAACTGTGTCACTGTTAGTGCACCAATATCCATCAGCTCGAGCGATTGATGTAGATGTAATCACTGTCTCTAATAGAAATAAAGTCAGGGTAATGGAACATTGTCACAGGATCAATGTCTCCTGTTTTGAAAATAAACCCCCTCAGCTTTGCCTTTGCATTTATGTACCAGCAGGCAACCACATCATTCAGTTCAATTGACACAGTCCCTTAGAGCCCTGAATGATCTATTGTGGGAACATCAGGAACAAAGTATTGGAAAAAATGGAATGTTCTTGATCAGACTTGCAGGCCACGTTACTCGGTGGGTTTTCCAGCAGTGAAAATGAGAATAAATCAGCTGAGAGCAGAAACTTAGCACAGTATGGAGATCTTTAACTCCATTTAACTGTTGAATTTCTACACATTTCTTGATCAAAAAGTTTGAACCATAGTGGTTGTGCTTATTTTCAATGCATGGTCACAAATAGAAGAAATTTTTTGGATGTTGCCCCTCCCCTACCTTAGTCTCAGCAGAAGCTGTTGATAGGGATCATTTTGACCAACTCAAGAGCTCTCCTCAATCAGTTATCTTCTCTGAAATTTTTACACTGTTTGATCCAAGCAAGGATTAATGGGTGTGCTCCCACATTCATCCATAATTAATTTTTTGCTAAGTCTTTAATGCAGCACAGGACATTAACAGTCGTACAGTTGCATGCTTAAAACTGGGTGCGTGCGGAAGAGGTATATTGCGTAGGATTTTAAACAACGTAGCAGATAATGCTTCTTCCAGTTTTCATCTTTCTTGCGCTTGATTCCAGCAAGCTACTGCCATTCTGTTTCTAGATCGGAGAATATTAGTAGGCCGTTATTTTAGCACTTAGTAAAGCCATTTAACAATTTTACAAAGCCTTCTTGAGACAAGGTCTATAAGTTTGATTGCAAAAGTCTTAATTTATTTAAATTAGGTATTCCTGAAGGATTGTAACTCTGTCTAAAGGGACATCCTTCTAATGGCCTAAGAATGGAAGCTCTACAGCTTGCTTGATGTTACCACTGTTCCTGTGATGGCCCCTCCAATAAGAAAATTTTCCCTTTTGGAGGACAGATGTCTCTCCCTGGAGTAATGACAAGCTTTCATAGAATAGCTCAAATTGGAAGGGACCCATAAGGATCATCAAGTCCAACTCCCTGCTCCTTGCAGGACTACCTAAAACTAAACCATATGACTAAGAGCATCGTCCAGATGCTCCTTGAACTCTGACAGACTTGGTGCCGTGACCACTTCCATGGGGAGCCTGTTCCAGGGACCGACCACCCTCTCAGTGAAGAACCTTTTCCTAATGTCCAGTCTGAACTTCCCCTGACACAGCTTCATTCCATCTCCTCATGTCCTATCGCTGGTCACCAGAGAGAGAACATCAGCACCTCCCCCTCTGCTGTCTGATACGTCCTTCTCCATTACAGAGTTAGATATATTTAGCGTACAGAGCCTACAAGGCAGACTTTGCAGGTCATCTTGTGAGGTAATCCATACTGGCCAAACCTATACTACTGCTTCCCCAGGTAAATGTGCTAATTCTGGTCATTAATCAGAAGCTATCTGTTTCTCATCAGTTTTAGAAATGCCGCATTTCCAATTTTGCTGCTATAGGCATCTGCCCAGCTTTTGTGCAGGTAGGACAGTCTAACCCTGAAGATCATCCCATCAAGCCACAGGTTCTTCCTTTCTGAAAAATGCCTTTGTTTTGGATTAGGTGTTTGATCAAGGAGAATTTCATGATGTTTGGTTATATTTCCTGGTGTGCTCTGAAAATTATTTAAGTATTGAAAGAGGGTGGTGATTTAACTTTTTAACTACTACTTCTGGATGGTTTTCATTTAATCCTAGTTTGCCTGCATCAGTGGACTTGAACTCTGATTAAAAGCCCTCTCCTTGGCTGCCTTCAGGGGAGTGAGATGGGGTGTTTGGGCTTGGGATCTTGTAGGGCGTCAGGTAGGGATGGCTTTCATGAAGTAGTCAAAATTGAGGCAGGACTTTCTGCTGGTGGCTTTACTGGCGTATGGGTGCATGTTCTGAGCAGCTGGGTTTGGCTTTTAAGTTTTGAGGGAATAACATATTTGCTTCTGAAAAAAGATGTATCAGAACTACCTCCATTTCAAAGGGTTGTAATTACCATGCAGAAAAGTTGTGCCTGGAAAGAGATGTCTGTTTTCATTGTTCCTCAAACAGTTCCCCAAAAAGTCTTTAAAATACTAATATACGATACCTTTTCGCTATTCTGACACAGGAAATAAGGAGAAAAATGTCCTCCAACCACATAATTTCTTCTTATGTTGCATTGTAACAAGGAAAAAAAGAGATTTAAGAACCTAAAGAGCGTTGAATGAAGTGTCAGTACCAGAAATATCCCTGTTTCTTTTGTCAGTCTAGGGATTTACAAAATATGGCTGCCAAGAATCACTGCAAGATGCCCTATAGCTGTCCAGGAAGGTGTATTTTTAACTCTCGAAAGCATAGAAGTTTGCAGCTTTGTAGCCATAGCCCTGGAAATGCGACACTGAAGATACTGTCGCTTGTCTCTTTGCTGTAACATCCAGAATCCCAGTCTCCTGGGTCACGCAGCATATGACTTTGGGGAGGAGATTCATAGTTCAGTAATTAAATACTACTTTGCCCTAGGCAAAACTAACAAATGGGCTTCATCTGCAGCTTATTTTATAATAGTGCTCAGGACTCTGCTTGGCGTTTCTAGGGACTGAGCACTCAGATGAGTAGACAGTAACTTATTTTTAGCTAAGGTTTTAGGTGGTTTTGGGGTTTGTGGTCGTGTACCTCCCCCCACCCCCCCCTTCCCTTTCAGGGTTGTAATTCTTTTTCTTCAGAAAATTTCAAACTGGCTTTGTCATCTTGTGTGCTTCATACTCAAATTGGCACGGAAAAACAGAGACTGTTGCCATAAATTAGGTCACTAAAGCTGAACTACAGAATACAAATATTTATTGCCTGAGCTAAGGAAAACAATTCAGATGAGGAAAGGAAAAATTATTTTTTTTTTTAGTATTCAGAAATGAAGCTGTATTTTTGAGATTAAAAGCAAAGCAGCAGAGTTAAAAGATGAACATGAGAAGCATCTCTTCTTTTAAATTGCTAGAAGGAAAACTAGCAAAGCTTGATCATATGGGAAATCAGTAAGAAGGTTCATTAGGTAGAATTACAGATAATTTTTTATGCGAGTTCACATTTGACATAGATTATTGAATCTTAAAATAAAAAAAGGGCACATTTAAATAATAGCAATTTAGAGACACAGGTAAAAGTGCAGAAAATGAGATAACTTTCATTTTGAAATATATTACAACAAAGCTTATGCATTTAATTTAAAAACATTTTCCTTTAAATTCAGAAGGTTAGAAAGAATTCTTAATTGCAGGTTGTCAGATAGTAGGAGAACTTTAATAAGGGCTCATTTGTATTGTGCCCAGTACAATATTGGACCCCATCTCTCAAGTGAAGATGTGAAAGAGCAAATAGGAGTGTTTAGAGCAATTAGTGGATACAGTTAAAGAAAATTCAACCTTTTTTCCTTCTTTTTAAAGTACAAGAAAATGTTCTTTTTGATTGAAATTGATGTCTAATAAATTCTTACGCAGAAGGAGGTACAACATTGGTCGTACACTACATGCTTGACATACAGGAACCACTAATTTATTTAATGAGTTTTCCTTTCTAAACCGTTTCTAAAGGGCTATACGTACTCTTCTTTGGAGGTAGTCTTACTGAGTTCAGCAGCCATTTGGGGTAGACCCACCATGTCTTGGGGAGGAACCTTTGGGGAACCCTTTAGTAGAACAGCAGTCACCAGCAACAGCGTTTTGTGGAGCCCCAGATTAAAACTCCAGTTCTGCAAGCTACTCACACGGGGAGTTTTGTATCTGAATGAAGTCCTGCTGAAACCTCACAAATCCAGGAGTTTACGTGGTAAGAGTGGCTGGATTTAAATAGCACCCTTTTCACTTTCTTCAGCACCTCTGAGTTGATAAATCAAAGCAAAAGCAGACTTGGTGGCATTGGTGCCTCATTGTCTTAATCGACCTGGATGCAGTTGGAGAAATGGTGGAGTTTGGTGTATCGGCACTTTCCTGGGCTGAGGGGGTATTGTCCATTCCTGAGCCACCGTGACAGCAGTGACATAGCTGTCGAGTTCAGCAGCAGGTTTGCCCGGCTGAGGGACTCCCAGTGTTAGTTGCAAAGCGTAACGAAGAGGAATTGTGTATCCCAAGCAGGACTTCATTTTTATTTTTAAGAGAGGCAATACAGATGTAAAGCCGAATTGTAATAAAACTTTCCAAAGGACTTGTACACACCTTCAGGTTTTTTTGGGGTGGAATTAAAAAAATACGCGTTGCCAGGTTGGGTCATATAATTTTTTTTTTTTTTAACCGTCATGGTCATTAAAAAAGGAAGATTCTTAAGCAGCAATTTAAAAAAAAATGGTATCACTGTTTATGTGCACACATGCTGGCAAAATATTTGTCCGGATTTCTTGTGAAAGAGGAAAAAAATAAAAGGACTAGTGACAATATTTCTGTTGTAGGAGATTTATTGTTTCTGTAGCCAGACTTCTGTTTTCCATGGATAAATGTAGCAGTCTGTTTACATCTAAACATTAAACATTTTTCAGAGCTACCCAGAGCATTAGCTGTTCCCTTTAACATATCATATTTGGTATCAAACTAATGATTAGTATGTTTTGGGGAATTATTATTCACAGCAGCCTGCCATGTTTTTCTGTTATCCTACCTAATTAGGATGTGTTAGAGCCCACCTAAAACTGCAGAAATATTACTTTCTTAGGCTGTTGTTTGATGATACAATAAATCTAACTGTAGTAAATCTATTATACATTATAAAACTGTGATTAAGAGGTACAAAGTGCTAATCTGATGTAGAAACTTTCTCTGCCAGTTCAGGTTTGTTTAAAAAAAAAAAAAAAAAAAAAAAAAAGAAAACAACCAAAAAACCTATTAGGCCAGGAGCCATATCGAGCGGCATCTGTTCTCTAGCATTTGGCATGAACCTGGAAGAAGACTACAAAGCTAGCATAAACATGCAGAGTGGAATAATAATTTGTCAGAAATGCAATCAGATTTGTACTGTTGGGCACCCGTTAGCCTGCAGATCTGGTATTCATGGTAGTGGAACTTGAGCTCGCTATAACGGATTTTACTTGCAAATTTTACCCAAAGGATGAAAGTGTGTGAATGGTCCTCAAGGGATGGAGAAGCCCGTGTGAGACCCCACATGCCGGTGCGTCTGAGTTACGGTGGGCATGTTGCAGAAATACAGGCACATTTTTGCTCTGTGGAAGCTAAGTCGGAGTTGGTGTCTTGGGTCTGGGACAAGAAACCTCACTTCCTTTGAAAAAAGTAGTTTCCAAATGACTTTTTGTGTGATTTCTGACATGGATTCAGAGTTGGAATGAGTGGGTCAGTTTGTCTAAACCAGAGACGTGTGTCTTGTCTGTTCCTGACCCATGGCACATCTAGTTCTTGAGTAGCTCTGGGGGCAGCATCTGTATAGACAGTTGACTCCTATTTTATGGCTGATGTTTTACACCTAATAGATTTTGGGAGTTCAGGGACTTTCTACAGCGACACGAAAAATTACCTGGGATATTGTGATGCTATGCTGATTCTAATTGAACAGTGGTGTTATAAACCATAGGCCTATCCTCTGGGAAGGGGATCCTACAGATAACCAGTGGCTGTGGCTTGGTGGTTTTGGATGATCGAGAGAGAACAGGGTGACGGGTTACCTGCACTGTGATACAGTTTCCTTGGCACTACAGCATTACTGAGCATCGCAGGGATATGGGTAGGTTGAGATCCTGAGAAGGGGCATGCTGAAGTGGACTTTGTTTTGAGCAGTGAATATCGATCCTGGTGTGGTCCCAGGGACTGGAAGCCCATGAGCAATTTGGGCATGGGTCATAAGCCCTCATGCACATCCTGTTTTCACCTGTTGGGTTTTGGGGTTTTTTTGTTGTTACTGGTTTGGGTTTTGCTTTAAATTATTTTTTTATTTAATCCCAGTTTTACCGGTAAGGAATCTACTTCATATACACTGCAACTGCTCCAAGGTGCAAAACAAAAGTAGGAGCAAGTGGGAGAGATTTCCTTTAAAAGTGCAGTAGTGTGGGTGCATCGTACTTTGCCATATTTCCTGTAAATTCACGGAACGTTTCAAGGAAGACTTGGAATTTTTATAAGGGCCAGAAAAAAGGGCCGCAAGGATCTTGTTACATTTTCAGAATGGATTTGGGACATACAGGTGCAAATATCTCGAGATATTTTTAATGGGCTCTTTGCAAATTAGGCTAGAAATCGAAGACTGGTAGGAATAATGTCTCATCTCTATGTATTTTTGGCTCATTTTTGTATGTCTTATCAGTTATTTAATTGCTGTATCTAAAATAAAGAGTAGTATTAGTATCTCTTAAGTGCCCGAAATAAGTAGTCGTTTGCACGTGGAAGTAGTGGATTTTTGGGGAAATAAACCAGCATTAATGAAGTAGATTTGTTAGTATGTGGGGTATGTGTGTACATGCATGGGTACATACATAAAGATAAATTAATTTTTTTCTCCTCTAGTTTTCTTCTTGTCAGCCTTTCCTCCTCTATTCGTGTTTCCATTTATTTACATGATGCCACTTTTAAGAAATCTTCTCCGACACCTCTCACACAAGCCCTGGGGCCATGTTGGGGCATTAGGAAAACTGGAGTTCACGTGGTTTGTAGGTTAGCGGGTTTATTTTCTTTCCCATTACTGTTTTTCTTTGACAGACATCCTTGGCACGTTGTAACTTCGGCATGAAGTGAAAGGGCGGCCGTGTATGTTGAGCACTGAGAGCAACATGGCTGGTGGCTTTGGGGTCGGTGCGTCCCCTCTCCGTCCCACCTCTGCTCCTTTTCGCTGTCATCCCCTCGCTGCCACTGTCTTGGGTCATTCCTGCCAGTTGCTTCCCAGGAAGCTATGAGCGAGAAGGAGGGAGGCAGCACGGCTCCTAGGGCTGGAAAGAGCAGCAACTTCCCCACCACATGCAATGGGGTTCATGCAGCTCTGAGCTGCTTCTTGAGCTGTCTGCAAAGTCTGCTCCTGAGGCTGGAGGTGGCCATACAAGAAGGACATTGAGGTGCTGGAGCGTGTCCAGAGAAGGGCAACGAAGCTGGTGAAGGGTCTGGAGAACAAGTCTTATGAGGAGCAGCTGAGGGAACTGGGGTTGTTTAGCCTGGAAAAGAGGAGGCTGAGGGGAGACCTTATTGACCTCTACAACTGCCTGAAAGGAGGGTGTAGCGAGGTGGGTGTTGGTCTCTTCTCCCAAGTAGCAAGTGATAGGACGAGAGGCAATGGCCTCGAGTTGTGGCAGGGGAGGTTTAGATTGGATATTAGGAAAAATTTCTTTACTGAAAGAGCGGTCAGGCATTGGAACAGGCTGCCCAGAGAGGTGGTGGAGTCACCATCCCTGGAGGTGTTCAAAAAACGTGTAGACGTGGCACTTTGAGACATGGTTTAGTAGGCATGGTGGTGTTGGGTTGACGATTGGACTAGATGATCTTAGAGGTCTTTTCCAGCCTTAATGATTCTGTGAGTCTATGCTGCAGAGCCCTTTGCTGGGGAATGTTTTGCTTTGCCCCTAGTTTCGAGGGTTGGTAGCCTAAGACAGGTATCAATTCAAAATTTGTCAAAGAGAAATAATTATTGTATCCTCTCCTATCTGTACTTCTGGTATATTTTCTCTTTAATGTGATAGTTTGCTTTTGGGGTGGGAAGGCAGGTGGTTTGGTGTTGCTTGTTCTTCTCACAATTCCTCACTTCCCTTCACTGTGCGATAGCCGGGTGATGGTCATCTCCGGGGCGCTGGCTGAGCGACTGGGCCTGTGATGGGGCGTAAATACAGAAACGAGTTTTCAGAAGATTTAAATATGCACTGCAAATAAAGCCATTTCTTGGTAAAAAAAAAAAAACCTGGAACCTTTTGCACCCTTTTTAGTTTCATGTCCTCATCAGGCAAGCGGTGTATTTATTGAACACATTTCTGTGTTTTGCTCGTCGCGACGGTACAAAAGCCAGTGTTGCACTGCCACCTCTTGATAGCTGGGCAGGACAGCATGTGGCAGTACTTGTCACCAAAGCATCTTGTGGAAAACACGTTGAACCAGCCTTGAAAAATGATGCTCATTTGACTTGGGCAGGGTGAATAACGCTTTTGACAGACAAGCAAAATGTTAGCTTTTTTTGTTTAGCTATCCAGCTAGACAACAGGTGAATTTATGTGGCATCTCCACAACTCTGCTTTGAGTGGGGAGCCCTCTTTATATTAATATGCAGGTCTTCTCTGTGTAGCAAATAGCACTTGCATCCGATTTCTGCGTTTTGATCTATCTTTTTGGATGGTGCAGCAAGATTTTAAAAATAGCAACAGACCTATGAAACAAACACTACCGTTTGTGTGTGTATGTAATGTAAAAAGGTTTCTTTACAAGTCGTTTTAAATTTAATTACCTTTTTTTCTGAAGGAGAATATTGTTCCTCTTCCTACAGAACTTCTCTGTAACAAGCAGTCTTAAATAAAGATGACTTGCGCCAGGTATGACAACAAAATGTAGCTGAATAAAATTAGTGTTTGGTCCTGCACATGGTAGAATTGGTTGCTAATGCATGAAATGGCTAAAAATGACATTCATTTCACACGCTGCTCAATAAGCGAGCCTTCAAAGTATATTGCAGTTTGGCAAGTATACCTCGTACTTTAGGCATCGCTGGAGGCTGTCGATGGAGTGGGGTAGGGTTAGTATCAGTGTACCTCTACAAGTTGTGTTGCACTAGCTAGAAGTTGTTGTACTGGAGCAATTATTTTTTCCTTTATAAACTAGAAGGATTTCAGTAGCTCTGCATTTTTATTTATTTCCTTAAGAAACTAAAGCCATCTTCCCCGCCTTTGGCAGCACAGTATGCTCGAGCTGCTCTATAAGCATGAGATCTGGGTTTCTGTGGACATGTCCAGCATCGTGTACAGGCCCCCGTTTCCCATGCAGGATAACCCCGGCTCTCCCACTCGGGTCCCACTGGCCCCAGCTGGGTCTGAGCACTTCCTGCACAGCTCTCGGACTGTGTCACTTTTCCTGTGCCCTCTCCAAACCGAGCGGGCAGTGCACGCTGCTCTCCCTCCTACCCCCAGCTGGGTGGGTGGCTGCGGCGGGTTTGGGGGTGTCCATGGGCTCATCAACTCACCAGGGTTCATGTGTGGTTTTGGGCAGACACACTCCTTTTGATGTCCAAGTTCATCCTGTAGCCTCTCCTCTTCTTGAGTTTAATTGGGTCTTCCTTCTACAACATTATGGGACTTATAGGAAAGTGACATCTTGGAGAGCTTTCCCACTGTTAAATTTAGTTGCAATTGACTGGTAAAATTCAAAAGTCAGATGATAACAAAGAGAGTGTGGTCATTTTCTCCTGTTTCCTTGGGAAATCTTGCTAGGAAAAGATGCCTAGAAAGAATATGCATGGCAGCGTTATAAAGCCGATCATAACCTTGTAGTTGCTGCTTACTGCTCCGTTCACCACTTTCCCACTTTGAGCAACAATGGTGAATGCCCTGACCACACAACCGTGTAGCAAGAACTTTTTATTTTGAACAGTACAAGAAAACCTGTTCTCTAGTCCTTTTTTTTTTTCACATCACATCCAGGTCAAACTTTGCCAAATAACAGTAGGAAAGTCACTTACCTTCTCAGACTCCAGTTCCATAGAAGAAAACGATGGTGGTGGGCAGTTGGGTGAAAACCTTGAAGGTCTGCTGATGAAAAGTGCTGGGCGGATACTGGGAACAGGAGATGGACCTTATTTCATACTACGTTCTGGAAGCTGATGTTTTTACTTGTTTACTAGATGTCGTGGAAAGATCAGGATTTTCCGACGTTCAGAAGTCATGAGAATGTTCTCAAAAATGAGGCTTAAAGTTAGAAAAAATACTGTGTTTGTCTCTTCATCTTTGTGTTTTAAAGACTCTTGTTGCTTCATATTTTCAAAATTTGTCATGAAAGGTATATATAGTCTGATACATGATTTGTCTTGCTAAATATTTACCATTAATAAAATAAAGGGAACATTATGTATATATATCCATCAATATTTTTAAAGCATTGATCGAAAGCCTAGAGAAATGTTACTAAAAATGGTCTGTTTAAAGTTTGTCACTAATTTCAAGAATTCCTTGTGCAAAACATAATTGTATGGTTGAGATGTTTTCCAACTTTAGTGGAAATAGCTGGGCTTTCTTTGAACAGATGCAGTGTTGTACCCCATATTGCACCTCTTTACTAGAGCAGGAGTACCTGAAAATTGAAGCAGAAAGTAAAAGTGAGAACTTGCCTGGATACCAACATGAAACCAAGGCCTTTGTTAGCCAGGCAGAGAGAAATCCACATTTTTAAAAACGTGTTCCATAGCAATAATGTTGATTAGATGAAGCTCACTTGATGATTTTTTTTAAAAAACTGTGAAATGAGGCCTTTTTAGTACTGGTATTAAGCAGCATAGTTCCTCAGTCCGTACCAATTTGCATCATTTGAGAATCCGGCCCTTCAATATTTAATTTACTGACCTTTATGTTGTGGTGAGACAAATGACTTTTTAATGACTACAGTAGACTTATTTGCATTATAAAATAAAACCATTGTCTACGCTGCCAGGGAGCTACTTACTTTATAAATATAGCATTTGCTGAGAAATACATATTGGGTACTAAAAATATTTAATTGACCTACTTTTTTATTTTCAGGGTTGTGTCCTTTGTTGTGACCTCATGGTTTAACTGGGAATAAAGATGAGTATAAGCAGTGATGAGGTTAACTTCCTGGTATATAGATACTTGCAAGAGTCAGGTGAGTTTTTACCATTCTGGTTGTTAATCAATGCATAATTTATGTGGTATTCATCTGCAACTGGCTCTAGCAAACACAGACTCATTTAATTATTTTGCCAGTAGGCATGTGCTTCTGTCTGAACTGTTTCTTGGTGTTTCTTCTCAACAAAAGAATGAATTCCTGCCAAGTTACCTTCTGTAACTTAATCAGGTTTAGTCATTTGGAGTCTTCAGATGGCAGTCAACCAATTAAGGACTCACTTGATGGCTAGAAATGCATTTTCCTGGAGATCACTTGTCTACAGGGTGACGGTGACACTTTGCACAATTTTCTTTGGGGCGACTTGAGGAAGAAAAAACCATGACCATCAAAATACTGTTTCTTCCTGTTCTGTCTTGGGGTGATGGTGCTCCTGCGAGCTGGTCTTCCATGGCAGAATTTCTTGCCTGAGTGTGAACTGTAGGAGGGCGGATGTTGCTGTATTTCAAAGGAAGAAGTAGCAACTGTGATGCTGCTGTATTTCAAAGAAGAAGTGGCAACTGTGACCATATGACTCGTATCATTTGAATCTAAATACAGATGAACAGATTTTTTTACAGAAATGACTCTTGGGGTCTCAAAAGCCTCCCTCCCTGCAGGACATTTTCTTGGAGGATTTTGTCCTTCGGTGTCACGCTAGCCAAAGCTTCCTGCTTCTTAGGAGGAAGAGCAAAAGACAGATGAATATTGTCAAACTTGAAAACAAACTTCACGCTTCTTGAAAATGCATTTGACTGATGCAATGTCTGTGTACTGCTTACATCCACTGCTTATGGACTTCTCTAATTGAGACAAAGAAGCACCAGAAGCAATGGTGGATGGCAGAGGTTTTCAGTCTCTGCTTGTTGGAAGAAAGCAGAAACTCATTGTTCCACCTGAATTTACTGAAAACTATTATACGTTCTTATTCCAGTTGCAGATTGCTTTTGTCACAGAAGGCAAACTTACAAAATTGCTTTATCTTCATCTGAAAGTTTGCAGGCAGCTTCCTAGTTACCTGACAGCACCAAAAAAAAAAAAAAAAAATCAGTAGTTTGAGGAAAAAATCTGTGACAGTAAAGTTAATTTGCTGAAATAACTATTTTTCTGCAGGTTAAATTCGCCTTTTCAGGGTGATCAAATAAATAGCAAACAACTACCAGTGCTGCACCATAGCATGCTTGCCACTTCTTACTCAGTGCGTAATACTGATGTAGTTCTAAGTGCCAAAACGTACACAATTATGACAGCACTGTGCCACGAGGTGAATTCTGTTCTACCTACAGATCCATTTCACTTTCATGGGTAACAAATCAGTGAGTAAAATTAACAAGTGAGTCTTGGTATCTTGGAGATACATACTTACTTATATTTTTCTATTTATTCATGCACAAATGTTTTGCCAATGATACCATAATTAATAATTGCTGTGTTTATATATAAACTTAGTTTTTGTCTTTTTGTACATTTAAACTAGAAACACATAAGAGGGAAACAACAGAGGTGTTTTGATGAGGTTTTTTTAGTTTGTAAGCGTGCTATAACTTTGTATAATTTGCTTAGATTTGTAAACAGAAGATCCTACAGCAGTAAGGCTGGCAAGTAGCATTGTCTATCTGTAAATCAATTCTGGTGTTTTTGCCTTGTCTTTAGGGTTTTCCCATTCAGCATTTACCTTTGGTATAGAGAGCCATATCAGCCAGTCTAATATAAATGGTGCTCTGGTGCCACCAGCTGCTTTGATTTCCATCATCCAGAAAGGTCTGCAGTATGTAGAGGCAGAAGTCAGCATTAATGAGGTAAGGAGGCTTTCCCTACAGGAGCATTATGTCCTTGCTTGCAGTACGTTTGAATGTTAGTATTTTTTCTTAACTTTCTTGTATCCTATTTATCTACTTTTACTTCAGATTCCTTACTGCTGGTGTTCACCATGACTCCAGTGGTGGAACCAGAATGGAGTGACATAACTGGGTAGGGGTTCTGCCCAGTGCAGCCACACAACACCAGGCATGGTGTTCTGGCTCATTGCTTAAAGGTCCGTTGTCTGTAGAGTTTTTACCCTAATATAATGTTGTAGTAAATCCAGACAAGTGCAATAAGATAATCATTGAGACAAGTAACCTCTTAATTTTTATTTTCATAGGCTTACACTAGGGAGGTGGGAGAGCACGGTGCAGCTCTCATTTGGGTGATGTGTCGTTATAACGAAGTAATGAGAGCCCAAAGGCAAGGTTTCCAAATAGAGAGAGGGTTTCAATTCATGGCAGGAGGGATGAAGGTATATTGCCAGTTTGCTTTTTGCTTCTGCTGGCTAATTCATCTTGAGCAGGATCTATTAAATTTGATGTTTAAATGGTTATTCCAGCAGTACAGAAAGCTATGTATCTTCCTGCCTGATGCTGCAGATACTCACCCTCAATTTCCATTCTCATTTATGCCTGGAAGGTTAGCAGCCTTTGTATATGTCAGTTATATTACAGAAGGAAACAATTTTTTTCACTAATTCTGCTCACTTTCCAGTCTCCCTTATGTCTTCTGTTTATGTGTAGTTTTCATAGTCCCAGTGTAGCAAATCTTTTCCCTTAGGAAGCCTCAGAAAAATAAAGCAAGTGGTTGGAATAGAAGAAGGAGACCCTATATTTATCACAAGGAATCCTTCTAGCTCCTAAAAATAGATCCTTACAAAGCCCTAGCATATGTATAAGGGTATTTTTAACTGGGTCTTGTCCATTTCAGGATAAAATTCTTCCTTGTTGTTTGAAAGCATGCCAGCACTGTTTAAAAAAGGAAGAAAACTGGTCAACTCTCCAGATAATGTTTATGGAAAGTATTAGTCTAATAAGATAGAATAACTTCACAAGCCAGTGACCCGACTTGCAATGTTTGCAGCTCTTCAAACAAACCATTAGGTTTTGTTGCAGCCTCTCATGTTTGAAATCATATTCATAGATAGCTTACAGTCCTTTTTGCTTTAGCAGACAATTTAGCAAACTCGAGGCATAAAAGTTTTGATTCCAGAAGCTCTGCCAGAGGCCTGAGTGGCTTTTTTTGCGTATTTATGGTGGCCACTTAACTTTAGACTAAAATTCCAATCCTAACCACAACAATGATGCGATATCACTTCCAGAACCATTTGTAAACTGTTTTATTCTATGAAATCAAAACTTTTGCTTTAGTTTTCCTTGGAATTTTTGCCCGTAATGTTAATTTGTACTTGGTGTTGTCTTTTTTTTGTTTTCTCCCTCTGCTGTAATTTAGGATGGTACCTTGTTTGATGGTAGGCCGATAGAGTCTCTCTCACTGATAGATGCAGTAATGCCTGATGTGGTACAGACAAGACAACAGGCCTACAGAGATAAACTTGCACAACAGCAGGCAGCAGCTGCTGCAGCTGCAGCCGCGACTAACCAACAGGGATCAGCGAAAAATGGAGAAAATACTGCAAATGGAGAAGAGAACGGAGCACATACTATAGCAAGTAAGTTGAGACAGAAATTGCCTTAACCTATGTTAATGCCATTTCCTTGTCATTTATCATAGTACGAGCTCATAGTACGAGCTAGTAGACAATGAGGTAAACGTGTGGAGGTACTAGTAACCCTTCAGCTTGCAGAGAATACCTTCATCACGGGTGATACTCCTATGTCTCACCTTTGACTGTCCCCAGTTTGATGTTTGGAATTGCAGGAGGGGATGCAAACTTCTGAATTCATTAATTCACAGTATTCCATTGACCAGTCTCACTTCCAGTCCTGCTCCTTTCCCATCATGTGAAGGTTTTTCACAGGACCCTCT